>JASANC010003954.1:0-24324 GCA_030248135.1 Theristus sp. LFF4_11
TAGGTAAACGGGTAAAAGAAGCATTAGCTTTTTAAAACGGGTAATTGAAAAAAAACGTTAATTTTTATGTTTTTATTCAATCTTACTTCACATACAAAAAGGCTTGACTTAGGTTATGGTGAACGGGTAAAAAATAGCAAAATCATAAACTTCGCATTTTTACTTTGCATAAAAGACTTGGCTCAGGTAAACGGGTAAAAAAAAGAAGCATTAGCTTTTTAAAACGGGTAATTGAAAAAAAAACGTTAATTTTTATGTTTTTATTCAATCTTACTTCACATACAAAAAGGCTTGACTTAGGTTAGGGAGAGCGGGGAAAAAATAGCAAAATCATAAACTTCGCATTTTCACTTTACAAAAAAGGTTTGGCTTAGGTAAACGGGTAAAAAAGCATTAGCTTTTTAAAACTGGTAAATGAAAAAAACGTGAGTTTTTATATTTTTTATTCAATTTTCCTTCACTTACAAAAAGGCTTGCCTTCGGTTAAGGTGAACGGGTAAAAATAGCAAAACCATAAACTTCGCATTTTTTATTTATTTAAATACATTAAAAAATATTGTATTGTAGGCGACTTCACGGCAGCTCAAGGTAAATTTTCTTCAGGGTTATTATTCAGTAAACGTTACTGTTTTTTTCTTTCTAAGTCAATTCCACTTCACCAAAAAGGCTTGGCATTGATTAAGCCATATACGCTCGGGTCAATTGGCTAGTCTATTATACTAAGATAATAGTGGTGTCCGTTTGTGTGTATCACTTTTCTGCAATTTGAATTGGCGCTTATTTTTGCTATTTAAGGTAGCTAAGCTAATCTCATTTTTTTAATATATCAATGCCAATTATTTTCTCAAAAAAGTCACTCTTCACTGCGAAGTCATCATGATACTCTTTGGTTATCCGCGACAGCGCCTCAACATGCGATTGACAAAAAATGGCAATTGTTGCTGTTCACAACTTGATGACCGAATGCGAAAAATGAAAGAAAACCAACTATGAAGAATGGTTTTAGTTGTTTTTTTAAATCAGGTTTTAAATCATTTAAATTAAATCATTTAAAAAAACGACATCCACATTGCAAGTGGACATTGCATTTTGCTTTCAAGACAATATTTTTCATTATCATTTGGTTGAAAAGTTATTGCTTGAGAACTTTTCAAAAACAGAAAAGTGTTGTAAAGTTGTTGCTTGAGACTTTTTCAAAAACAGAAAAGTTTTATCTAAACAAGTAAACTAAAAAATTAATTGCGAAATCAAATAAACGGGGTTTGTTAATGAAGTGTGCGGTTACTTAAAAATCTGACTAGAAAGCAAGATGGCTTTCAAAGTGGTTATTTGAAAAAAGCGAATTTTCCAAATTTGACATTTTTTTCAATACGCAGGTTCAAATAAAAATGTGTGAAATACAGAAACAAAAAATTAAATTGGATGTATTTAAATGGGTGTTTGAAAAACTACTTTTTGTTCCCCATTCATTTTCACTTTGCGAAAAAAACTTGGCTTATATGTTAGGGAATATGTAAAGTATGAAAACATTGTTTTTTAAATGGTTACTTTGATTTAAACGTCACTTTTTTATTTTTTGGTTAGAGCAGGGTGATCGGGTAAAAAATATAACAGCAAAATTATAAACTTCGCATTGTAAATTTTTTTCAACACGCGGGTTCAATTAGAAATGTGTCAATTTCAAAAACAAAAATTCAATATTGCATTGCAAATTACATTCAAAAACGATTTTTATAAAGCGTTACTTTTTGTCGTTTCAATTCAATTACCTTTAAAATTGCTTTACATATTATCAACGGGAACAGCAATTGACCATGGCGTTTAAAAAAGATTTTTTTAAATTTTAAAACGGAATGCAGCAAAGATTGTGTTCTTGATCTGATTGTTGTTGATAATTTGAACGGGAACGACTAAAGAAGCTCAAAATCAAAATTCAATGCATTTTAGCACTGTTCAAGAGGCCAAAATTAGGAAAAATACTCAAAAATAATAATTGTATTTTTCAGCTAACCGTGCCGTAGGCACGGGTCAATTGGCTAGTTACTACTAAATTTACAATTTGTCTGTCTGTGCGTGCGTGCGTGTGTGTGTGGCACTTTTTTGCAATTTGAATTGGCGCCCATTTTTGCTATTTAAGAAAACTCCATCTCAATTTCCTTAACCTACTTTTTTAATTAATGCCAGTTGAGATTGTTTTCCCAAAACGTCGCTCTTCATAGCTGGAGTCATCATGATACTCTTTGGTCAACAGAGACAGTTCAGCACAGCATAGGCAAATGGAAGCGTGGCTGATCAAAACTTGATGATCGACTGGGAAAGATGTAGCAAAACCGTCTTTGAAAAAAGTTTGAACTTTTTGTTTTAAAAAATCGGGTTGCAAAACGGACACAGACATCGGCATTGCAAGTTGCACTTTGGATTCAATTCAAAACAAGTAAATTTCATTGAAATTGATACTCCATGTTTCATCTTCAGATTGATACTACATGGTTATGAGCAATAATTTCAAGGTAACGCACGATGGGCAAGTGGCAATTGTTGCTGCTCAAAACTTGACGAGCGACTGCGAAAGATGTAACAAAACCATTTTTGAAAAAAGTTAGTTTTTTAATTGGGTCGAAATGATATTTACCATTCATTTTCACTTTGCAAAATGTTTGGGTCATGTTGGGGTGAACGGGTAAAAAGAAGCAATGACTGCAAAAAAAAATTATAAACGTCACTTTTTTGTTTCTTCTGATCATGTTCACTTTACAAAAAAGGCTTGGCTTATGTTAGGGTAACCGGGCAAAAGAAGCATTAGCTTTTTAAAACGGGTATTTTTTAATGAAAAAACGTTAATTTTTATATTTTTTATTCAATCTTACTTAACTTACAAAAAGGCTTGACTTAGGTTAGGGTGAACGCGGGTAAAAATAGCAAAATCATAAACTTCGCGTTTTCACTTTGCAAAAAAGGCTTGGCTTAGGTAAATGGGTAAAAGAAGCATTAGCTTTTTAAAACGGGTGATTGAAAAAAACGTTAATTTTTATGTTTTTTATTCAATCTTACTTCACATACAAAAAGGCTGGACTTAGGTTAGGGTGAACGGGGGAAAATAGCAAAATCATAAACTTCGCATTTTCACTTTACAAAAAAGGCTTGGCTTAGGTAAACGGGTAAAAAAGCATTAGCTTTTTAAAACGGGTAAATTAAAAAACGTTAGTTTTTATATTTTTTTATTCAATTTTACTTCACTTACAAAAAGGCTTGCCTTCGGTTAGGGTGAACGGGTAAAAATAGCAAAATCATAAACTTCGCATTTTTTATTTATTTAAATACATTAAAAAATATTGTATTGTAGGCGACTTCACGGCAGCACAAGGTAAATTTTCTTCAGGGTTATTATTCAGTAAACGTTACTGTTTTTTTCTTTCTAAGTCAATGCCACTTCACCAAAAAGGCTTGGCATTGATTAAGCCACATACGCTCGGGTCAATAGGCTAGTTTTTTCAAAAACCAAAAATCCTAAATCACAATAAATTTGTGTTTTGTCGTTATTCACACTTTTTTATTGCAAAGCAACCGATGCTGAATAAAACAATCTATATTATTAAATTTACAAAGTGTCTGTCTGTGCGTGCGTGCGTGTGTGTGTGGCACTTTTTTGCAATTTGAATTGGCGCCCTTTTTTGCTACTTAAGAAAACTTCATCTCAATTTCCTTAACCTTTTTTTAATTAATGCCAGTTGAGATTGTTTTCTCAAAACGTCGCTCTTCATAGCTGGAGTCATCATGATACTCTTTGGTCAACAGAGACAGTTCAGTGCAGCATAGGCAAACGGAAGCGTGGCTGATCAAAACTTGATGATCGACTGGGAAAGATGTAACAAAACCGTCTTTGAAAAAAGTTTGAACTTTTTTGTTTTTAAAAATCGGGTTGCAAAACGCACATCGACATCGGCATTGCAAGTTGCACTTTGGATTCAAAACAAGTAAATTTCATTGAAATTGATACTCAATGTTTCATTTTCAAATTGATACTCCATGGTTATGAGCGATAATTTCAACGTAACGCACGATGGGCTGCTGGCAATTGTTGCTGCTCAAAACTTGACGAGCGACTGCGAAAGATGTAACAAAACCGTATTTGAAAAAAGTTAGTTTTCTAATTGGGTCGAAATGGTATTTACCATTCCATTTCACTTTGCAAAATTTTTGGTTCATGTTGGGGTAAACGGGTAAAAAGAAGCAATGGCTGCAAAACGAAATTATAAACGTCACTTTTTTGTTTCTTCTATTCATTTTCACTTTAGAAAAAAACTTGGCTTATGTTAGGGTAACCGGGTAAAAGAAGCATTAGCTTTTTAAAACGGGTATTTTTTAATGAAAAAAACGTTAATTTTTATATATTTTATTCAATCTTACTTAACTTACAAAAAGGCTTGACTTAGGTTAGGGTGAACGGGTAAAAATAGCAAAATCATAAACTTCGCATTTTCTTTTGACAAAAAAGGTTTGGCTTAGGTAAACGGGTAAAAAAGCATTAGCTTTTTAAAACGGGTAAATGAAAAAAACCGTTAGTTTTTATATTTTTTATTCAATTTTACTTCACTTACAAAAAGGCTTGCCTTCGGTTAGGGTAAACGGGTAAAAAAAGCAAAATCATAAACTTCGCATTTTTATTTATTTAAATACATTAAAAAATATTGTATTGTAGGCGACTTCACGGCAGCACAAGGTAAATTTTTCTCAGGGTTATTATTCAGTAAACGTTACTGTTTTTTCTTTCTAAGTCAAAGTAACCAACAACAAACAACAGATCAACGTGTTTCCGCTGCTCTTCTGAGTTGATTGAGTCATGGATCATGAAAATTGGCTGGGGGAATCGTGAGCTGGGCGACGTTTTCTGTTGACAATCTGCTCGTTTCACCATATGTCGCGCGCGCCGACCTGTCACACAGCACTGCCGGTGCTGTGCTTGACTGATTTCGACGAACGACAGCTCAATCAATTCAGTAGAACACCGGCAACACGATGATGTGTCGCTTGTAGTTATTTCCGATCATTTTTTCAAAAAACCAAAAAAATCCAAAATCACCATAAATTTGTGTTTTGTCGTTTTTCACACTATTTTATTGCAAAGCAACCGATGCTGAATAAAACAACAACTAACCACAAACTACATATCAACGTTTTCCGGATGTTCTGCTGTGATGATTGAGTCATGGATCATGAAAATTGGATGGGGGAATCGTGAGCTGGGCGACGTTTTCTGTTGACAATCTGCTCGTTTCACCGTGTGTGTCGCGCGCGCCGACCTGTCACACAGCACTGCCGGCGCTGTGCTTGACCGATTTCGACGAACGACAACTCAATCAATTCAGCAGAACACCGGCAACACGATGATGTGTCGCTTGTAGCTATTTCTGATCATTTTTTCAAAAACCAAAATCACCATAAATTTGTGTTTTGTCGTTTTTTCAAACTTTTTTATTGCAAAGCAACCGATGCTGAATAAAACAACAACCAACAACAAACAACAGATCAACGTGTTTCCGCTGCTCTGCTGAGTTGATTGAGTCATGGATCATGAAAATTGGCTGGGGGAATCGTGAGCTGGGCGACGTTTTCTGTTGACAATCTGCTCGTTTCACCATATGTCGCGCGCGCCGACCTGTCACACAGCACTGCCGGTGCTGTGCTTGACTGATTTCGACGAACGACAGCTCAATCAATTCAGTAGAACACCGGCAACACGATGATGTGTCGCTTGTAGTTATTTCCGATCATTTTTTCAAAAAACCAAAAAAATCCAAAATCACCATAAATTTGTGTTTTGTCGTTTTTCACACTATTTTATTGCAAAGCAACCAATGCTGAATAAAACAACAACTAACCACAAACTACATATCAACGTTTTCCGGATGTTCTGCTGTGATGATTGAGTCATGGATCATGAAAATTGGATGGGGGAATCGTGAGCTGGACGACGTTTTCTGTTGACAATCTGCTCGTTTCACCGTGTGTGTCGCGCGCGCCGACCTGTCACACAGCACTGCCGGCGCTGTGCTTGACCGATTTCGACGAACGACAGCTCAATCAATTCAGCAGAACACCGGCAACACGATGATGTGTCGCTTGTAGCTATTTCTGATCATTTTTTCAAAAACCAAAATCACCATAAATTTGTGTTTTGTCGTTTTTTCAAACTTTTTTTATTGCAAAGCAACCGATGCTGAATAAAACAACAACAAACCACAAACTACATATCAACGTTTTCCGGATGTTCTGCTGTGATGATTGAGTCATGGATCATGAAAATTGGATGGGGGAATCGTGAGCTGGGCGACGTTTTCTGTTGACAATCTGCTCGTTTCGGCATGCGGTCGATCCGGTACCGGTCGATCCGGTACGGTCGATCGGGTGCCGGTCGGTCGGGTGCCGGTCTATCCGGTACCAGCAAATATTCTGGGGCGGTCAATCGGGTACCTGGTTGATCCGGTACTCGGTCGATCCGGTACCATTTGAAATTTTCAGCTGTTTTAGCATTCAATTCGATTTGTTTTCCATTTTTCTTCGTTTCTCTCAATTTCTCTGATGTCTGAAACTATACCGTGGGGCCAAAAAAATTTTCGAAAGGTGGGGGGAAGGGGTATGGTGCCGTGGGGGGGGGGGGGTGCCGACCAAAAAGTGAGGGGGGGGCAAACTATGGTAACATGGGGGGTGCATTTTTTTTTAAAATTTTCTGTGGGGGGTCCACCTAAGGTTAGGGGCTTTGAAAATTTTTTTTTAATTTTTTTTTCGTTTTTTTTTAAATTTGGATTTTTTTTCAAACTTGAAAAAAAAATTGAAAAAATTTTTCTTCTACTTTGCTCTGAAAATTCGATTTATGGCATAATTTTTTGAAAGTTCAAACCAAATTTTCTTCCCAACTTTTTTGTGTGCTCAGGTAAATGTCATTATTTGGTCATTTTGACCGACGTACTCTATGTTTTCGATTTGGATGACTTCTAGAGTCAATTTTTAGCGTTGAAATGACTTAACTGAATTGAAATATCGTTTCAGAAATCGTTTTCTTGCAACTTAGAACATGTTTTTCAGTCGGTAGGCCATGAGATGAACATGATATCTTGTTGATTGGCGTATGTTATAGGTCTACAATGGAGTTGTGCGATATATTGTTAAACAATTGGAGCGGAGATGTTGGTTAATACCACATCACACGACCGTTTTTCAGATACCCGATAACATGGCCACATGTTAAAACTTGCGTGCTGAGCTAAACTAACGTGTTAAACTTGCGTCTGTCAGTTGCCCGCAACGTGATCGCGAAATCATGGTACGTGTTTTCGATACGATGATTTGAAGAGTGGGCTCTCGCCATGTGGCAGATAGCATAGCTGGTTGAACCTGAAAGTAAGTGTCTTGGGGGGGGGGGGGGGGCGACCGGGTCGACAGGGGTTGCCGACTTAGCTACAGCAAACAGGAATTTTTGAACACAGTCAAATTTTGGTAATTTTATAAAGAGGAACCACTAAGAATGGTTCAATATTCAAGTACACGTGAAAAATTGCCCTGTTTTACTGTTGAAAATGCAACTTTCCCTCTATGAAATGGACATAATTTCAATAAAACACGATTTTCGCTCTTATAGTTTTTCGGATCGTTCTGAAAATAGTCTAGATGAACTCAGCTCGACGAAACGCTTCGAACGAACCTAACTTGTAAAAAAAATTTAAATTTTTTTTAATTAAAAAAAAATCCGGATTTTTTTCCCCTAACCCTAGGTCCACCCCACCCCCCCCCCCTCCCATGGTATTTTTTCGCTTAAATTTTGAAGGAAAAACGCTAAATTTTGCTGCAAAATCTTTGCAAGTTATCATATATTCAGCTCAGCTTATATTATGGACTTTATAGACAAAAAAGCATGATTTTCGAAAAAAATTTTGGGGGGGTCTCCGCCAGACAAAATTTCATGGGGGGTGTGGGGGGGGAGGTGTCGGCCAAATTTTCGAGAGGGGGTCCGATGGGGGGTGCCCGGTTTTAGGGGGGTGGCACGGTGCCCCCCCCACCCCCCCCCCACCCGACGGTCTCTGGTGCTCTGGGGGGGGGTGTACCAGGTACCGGATCAACCGGTACCCGACCGACCGGTACCCGATCGACCGTACCGGATCGACCGGTACCGGATCGACCTACAGCCATGTAGGTCAACCTTTTTATTTTTGGCCTTATTTGTTGCTGTTGTTGTTGTTGTTGGGATTTTTAGGCGATCTTTTTAGCCAGGGCTAACCCAGAGAAGCGTACAGAACGCCATTGAGAGTAGGGCGCCCATCGAGTTTTCTCTGTCATTAAATGCCTATGTACCCCTCGGCGGGGCTCGATCCCCCGAGCGCACAGACTAGTCTAACGCACTACCACCAGGCCACGAGGGTGACAACCTTATGTTGGCCAACGTTTAAAAACACTTTTTCAAGTTAAAAACATTTGAACCCTAAGCGGCAGTAATTCGGGAGGCGCTTGTACATTAAATGTTGTTTTTCGCGACATTCGAAAAAAAGTAAAAATCACAAAACATCGGGACTTTAACTTTTCTAAGTTTATTTAATTAAAAAATCAAAATACCGGGTTAGGGTGCTTCTCATTTTCTCTCTAAAAAACGACAGAACATCCTGAGCCCGGAATTTAAGCAGCCGTTGCGTGTGCGTCAAACCATTCCGAGCCTGGGGGGCCCGCGGTCTACGCTTATCAGGCGAAACCGCAAGAAACAGTGCTTGCACGTTTGTAATACGTTTGATAATGCGGCTCGACTCCTTCGCGATGAAATAGCTTGGCTGACGCTCTGCTCTGCTCAACAACAACCAATTTTTGCCGTTCGTGTTTGATTGCGTTTCTCCAGTTGTTTCTCCTGATTGCGACCATTCGTAAAACGCACTCGACCATCTCAGGATCTTAGCAAAATGCTCTACCTTGTCGCGAATCAATTGCAGTTCTGGATTGGCGTTCATGCGTGCAGTACCCAACGGTACTGACTCTGAGAGTTTTTAATCACGCAATTTGGTTTTTTCAACTGCAGCTTCGTCATTTCGTTCACATCGTTTTTTGCTGTCGTCGAACCGTTTTGTCCAGTTGTAACTCGGCTGTATCAGTTGGCAGGCATATTACGTACTCTGGTGCACGGCTGTACGCCTGTTCTTGTTGAGAGAGCCGCTTTTTGAGAACCTCCAGGTGGTCTTTGTTCTGAGTGAATTGCGCTTGCGCATCCAAAGCCAGCGCGAGTTTCTCAATGAACGGCAACATTTTCTAAAGCGCAGATTGCAAAGCTTTCACCAACCCGACTACCTAGTACAGCCTGGTCCTCGTTTCCCTTAATCTCAAACCTGACGAGAGATCCGGTAGTCTTTTGTCCCACCCCTGTACTTTTATTTGTTATAGTCTGTTCAAACGCTTTACACACGCTTATTTATGAAATCGAAATGGGTTAGTATCCAAGCAACTGGCTAGCAATTGATTTGACTGCGGCATAGATTTCTCGACTGTATTTCATGATATACACTCGATTTGGGTGGAATATCTCAAAACTTCGTCCATAACAGTTACCGATTTCAACACCAAACGACCAACTGATGTTTGCAATGTCGTAGGCCCAATCAAGACTGCCACCACCGGTAGGCGCTTGAAAAAAATGCATAATGCGTCAGCAACAATTATTCAGCTAACACAAAAGTAATGCATTGTTTTTTACTCTTTGGGACGTCTTCTTACCCCAAAGCCGAGCTGGCGTATTTACCACGTAACGATTGCCGTTCGTTTGTTGTAAGCGATCGACCGCACGCTTTGAAATGTCTCTCTGAAAGGCATCGAAACTTTCTGTGCCAATAAAGTTTTAATTAAAAAACAAAATTATTGAACCAGTTCTTTGTGATTAAACGGCTGTTTCCTGGTGTGCCCATACGGATACAGCCAGTATCCGCCGCACGCATGCATTGTTAAGAACGCTTTTAGAGAATTGCGTTTCGAGCGCAAAAATCTCGTCAAATGCTTGACTTCAAGTTCAAGCTCGTTGCCGTGGAAGATCTCACTGCATGGATTGTTTGATGCGGAACCAGCTGAAACGTTTGTAAATAACAACCACATCTGCAATCAAGCTGATTTGGGTTTAGGTGCTTTGCGCTCATCTGTTTACGCTCATGTTGCTGTTTCTTTACAATTTAACATGCAGCAAGGCCTTGTCGCATTGCTCACATTGCCAGTAAAATGGCCAGTTTCGATTCAAGTCAACACCGTAACATTCCGTAGTTGACTCGTTGCTAAATTTGTGTGGCCCACTGCGATTCTTTCGCCACCAACGGTCTCCAGTCCACGTGTGTTCGTAACCGTCAGGGTTCACAATTGGAACAATGTAGAAATCGAGCTCATCAACAAATCGTCGAACCTTGGTGCTGTACTCGTATTGCGTCGTTAGCTGAGAAACTGTGATTCTTGTATTGGGCAATCCTTCTGTTTGTACTTTTGCACGCTACAATGAAACGCAAAATCAATACTTTGTCTATTATGAACAGCGCAGTCGTCACAGCAATCCATTCACGTGCATGTATGCCACCGTCAATGTACATGGCGCGTTTGCTGCCCTAAAATGCACTGCGATTGTTATCCTTTGCAGTCGATGTACAGAGTACAGTGAAGGTAAAAAAACGACATTTGGGTCGTCACTCTGTTATGAAATAATGAAATGATGCCTAAAACTATTGCTTTTGATTTTTTTCATAAGTTGAATTTTTACAAACAATTTTTTTTATCAAAAAAAACTCAAAAGCAGCAATTTTGAACCAACATTTTTCGATTGAATATTTGCTGAACCTGATTCAGGCAACCACAACTAGTGGCTAAAAAATACCATTTGCTAAAAATTTTGTACATAATGCGCCCTTCGTAGCTGAAGAAAGCAATGCTTTTAAGAAGTGCAATTTCCGTGGACTCGGTCGCCGTTTTTTAGTAACAACTTATGTTTCCTGTCCTGATCATGACAAAGACCTTGAGCTTTAAAAAATTTATCGTTTAAGTAGAAAAATTTATGACTGTCCATTTGCTCTCCCAATCAGTACCCAAGAGGAGGGGGTGGTGGGGTGTACCCCTAGCACGAAGTTGCGCCCAGGTGCATAAATATAAGGTCTTAGAAGCAACTATTTTGGCATTTTTTTGACATCTATGGTGTTTTTCATTGAAAAATTTGTAATAAAAAACTGTGGGAGTAGGGAACCACCGAAAAACGATTAGCATCCGATGCACCCCGTCTAGTAAGCAACCGGGGGTAACTTACCCCTTACCCCCAAACAAATTTTGGCACCCCCCACCCCCACGGGTAAATACCCCACCTAAAAATGTCTATCATCTTCGGTACTGCTCCCAATTTATTGTTGCCGCAGACCGTGGTCTTGTCGTCTGGGTAGCGTCTTAGTTTTGCGGCCTTTGTGCCAAAAAGCAAAGTGCAATTTGAACGGCCACTCGAGTGCATGGGCCTTTCAATGATGGAGTTCCTCCAAAAGTATGGTTGATCCAGCTGTAAGATATGAGGGCAATTTAACGCCAATTAAATCTGAGCTCGAGTGGATATACCATCACTTTCTTGATGATCGAACCCCAACAAACGAAGTGCGGGAACCATCGGAGTCCGGTCAGTACTGAAAAGGACAGACATTTTTAGGTGGTACCTACCTACACCCGTGGGGGGGGGGTGGGAACTCCGGGTAGCCTGCTAGGGGGAGGTGCACCGGTACCCCCACCCCCTTGCCATTTTTTATTACAAATTTTTAAATGAAAAAACGCACAAATTTAAAAAAATGCCAAAATAGTGGTTTGTAAGACTAAATAAATCTTATATTTAGCCCATATTATGCACCTGGGGCTGGGAAGCAAACAAAATCAAAATTGTGACTGTTAAACAAAATTTTGTGATTAAAAAAATTGATTGTAGGAGCATTTTAGGGGGTCGAACGGGCCATAATGAGCGGGCCGCAACTCAACTTTTCAGAACGAAATTAGAGGGCCGCAATTGAACGCACGCCCTTCATACCTGACTGTTGAACTACATATGTTAACGATCTTGACTTTCGGTCTTGACAGAAACTTACAAGAGTTCGGTTGAGATGATCAGATCCAATCTGAAAATTTTGACTACTGAAAAACTGATTATAAAAATTTTTGTTTTTTGAGTTCAATCAAATGCACTTTGATGGATGAACAGAAATGAAACTTGAAAGTGCGAACTTTTACAACAATCATTTGACGGTTTTCTGCTGTCTCTCCAATTTCGCTCAAAGTCACAATGTTGGGATACTTCTGTTCCACATCCCATAACCATTTTACTATCTGAAACAATAACGGAGCATGGATTTAGTTTCAATTACGTATTTCTTTGTCATAATGTACTGCCAGCTAGCTACCAAGAATTCTAAAACTACGACCTGCAAACCAAGCTTTCCACTAATTCAATATAACTGAAACAAATTTTTGACGGTTTCAGAATAAGTTCAAAATCGGCTCAATGGGATTAGGACATTGGGTTACTGCTAGCTTGATCCGACACGTTCATGAGCGGTCTAGGCCTCCTACACTGGAAAAATGGTCCGATTGTATCGAGTTCATTTTTTTGGACAGCAATTGCAAACACCCAAACAATGAATGGCCTCTGGGCATAGAAACAACTCGGAGCTCCTTTGCTTGTAAATTGACGCACCACAATTGTATTGTTTGTCAGTGATTTTTGCACACGTTTCCATTATATTTCGAAACTGCTTTCTTAGAAACTGCATGGAAAAAAATTGTTTCAATTTTGAGGTTTTTGTTTTGAATTCGGTTTCACATCTAATTTTTCGCAAATTGCTTCCAAAAAACAACATGACCGAAATCGAAACAGCAAACAATTGGTGTACTTTTGAGACAGTTTTTTTCCCAGTGTACTTTTGAAACATCCTGTAGTAACCGTAGAGAGGCGATTGTAGTTGTTCAATCTCAAGTTTTCGTGAGTAGACGATCGTTTATGTCTTTGCAATGAAGGTGCGCGTGCGATAGAACTGAAATGTTGGATGGTGTGACCAAGAGTGACTCAAAAAAGTTTCATTTTTTGCAGAAAACAAGTTATCGTTGCAAACACTAAACAAAAGTTGTATTTACTCTTTATAGTCTACTCTTTGCATTACTCTGCGATCTATTTAACATAAATTACAGTGTGTTTTGGCCAATGTACAGTATGGCCGAATAAATGAGGCAGTCCATCAAGGCGGGATCAGCCGCAGACTAGGAGTTGTCTTTTTCAAAAAAGCCAACGTAATTCCCAATCATGTGTACAAGGGATGAAGAATGAACAGAATAGCGCGGATAATCCATTAGTTTAAAAAAACGCGTCAAATTTGGCACACAATTCAGTTTCTGAACGTCGTTTTTCTTTCATTCAAAATTCGCGCGCTCCTTGCACCCTGAAAAAAGCTGCCATGTTTAACCGGCCATACCGTACGTGAAAAAAGTGTGGTTAAAAAACAGTTGTAAAAATATGTTAAAAGCAAACCGTTGGACGAGTTTAGTGACGTTTTGGATTACCAAACCAGATATTCTGTGCAATTGCTGCAACTGAAGTTCGTTCAAACGTACAGATACAAAATCGCCGACAGCAATCGGGTATTGCAGCGCGTCTAACTGCAGAATTATTAAAATAGTCAGACCATGATAACTTTTGTGACTTACCGTAAAGTCTTGCATATAAGGTCTCCTAAATTTGAAAATCAAAAATTTCTGAAAAAAGTGGAATTTCGTGTGACAACCTTATAAGTGGGAGGAGGTCTTTTATAGCGAACATTAGGAATTCCGGGCCTTATAAACGGGGTAGGTTTTTGACCAAGTCAAAATTTTGAATTTTTTTGTTTCCCGCCGTGTGACACTCCACCCACTTTTGGGTGGTGGTCTTATAAGTGGGAGGAACCGTATATGCAAGACTTTACGGTATACGTGGTCACATTTGTAAAAAAAATTATACTTTCCTATTTTTGAAGCATAGTAACCTACCTCTGAAAGAATTAGCTGCTGCAAATGTTTGAGTGCATGTTCGTTTTTGGAGATGACTTCAAACACAGAAAATCTAAAAAATATGTACTGTGGATTTATTCAAACGTGTCCGGACTAAAATGACGTTACAATGACGAGCGTAGTTGCTTTAAAAACGCTCGTTTGTCAAAGTACAGGCACTAAAATGTCAGCTTGGTGTGACTGATTCGACATTCACCATTTGTTTACGGAAAGAAATCGGCTAAACAGAAAATCTGGTTTGCTGTGAACGGCAAGCGCATGTTTGTGGCACATGACGTCATTTCAGTGGGACACGTTTGAAAAAATAGGTCATAGTAGAGCAAAAAACTCTCAGATAAAGAGATTCGATTTTGGGGAGCTGCGAGCTGCACCCGTAGCAACAACCACAGTATGGCCGAAAAAATGAAACAGGTGTGTCTTCTCAATCAAGGCTAAACCAGTTGTGTTTTTCTAGAATGCCGGATTTTTTCCCAATTGTGTTGGCAAGGATTAAAAATGAACAGAATAGTATTAGGAACTAATTAATTTGAAAAAAACGCGTAAAATTTGACACACAATTAGATTTCTGAACGTCTTTTTTCTTTTATTCGAATTTCGTGTGCCCCTTGCAGCCTGAAAAACGCTGCCATGTTTTTTATCGGCCATACCTGTCTCCGTTCGTGTCAGATCGTTCAGACAGTGTAGGTTGGGGGAGGGGTTAATGTGCGAACACATTGTTCATATTTAGCAGAAATATACGGTAATGCACAGAAACTTAACATGAAGAAAACAAACAAAAATAAATTGCACTTACTTTGGCTCGTTTTGAATCTCAGATGCTACCAAATTTAGCAGATAAGTTAATATAATGAAAAACCTGCAGCGATTCATTAGAATTCCGAGCAGCTGAAACAAGGGTTGATCATGTTTACTTAAATCAAAATAACAAATGTGTTTCGACGAAATACTGCTTGGACAGAACTAAAAAGACACATGGACTTTTTTTGAAAATAGTTTTTTTCGTCTTTCAAACATCAAAACTAGTTTGGAAAAACATTGTTATCATCTTTTAGAAGTGCGCTAACATGATGAACAAAAATTTATACATTGAGTGGTTTACATGACCAAAATACAGTGGCGGCCAAAAGTGTTGGAACGCTGCGCGCGCGTGTGCTTGTGCTGTGTATTGCGCGCATCAGCCGTACAAACGCCACTATAATAAATTATAGGCAATGTTGGGTCGAAAAGTGTCCATTGAACCCAACGTTGCCATAATATTCTTATAATAGCGTTTGTACGTCTGATGCAACACGCGCGCAGCGTTCCAACACTTTTGGCCGCCACTGTATACAGTCGAACTCAATAAAATGTGGAATCAGCTGATTGGTCGGCCGAGGGGAGGCTGCTCACACTCCGCACCCTTCTTTTTTCGTGGATCTAGATTCTATTGAATCGTGTTTCTTTTGAATTAGTGTGAATTTCCAGCACCCTTTTCACGCTAAAAATAAACTGAAAATGTTAGAGACGGCAAAATTCAGAATTTTTATTTAAATCAACAGCTCAAAATGTATTCTTTGTTTGATGACGACGACGACGACGTCGCTTAATTTTTGCGTGTGAACTGAAAGACAAAAGCCTGAGAGGAGTGCGCTGTGCATGGTTTGCTGCGTGCACCAAGTAAATTAACACAGCAGCTTACCAAAAACAACTTGAAATTGGTGAAAATGAAAGATGAAAGCAAAGTCGTCGTCGTGTCGTCGTCGTCAGCGAAGTCGGAACGCATTTTTTTAAATTGCGGACGCATGTCGATCGGTCAGCTAGGAATGAAACCCCCTTCAGCTGGCTACACAGCGCACTCATTTCAGGCTTTTGTCTTTCAGTTCACACGCAAAAATTAAACGACGACGTCGTCGTTGTCGCCAATAAAAAATGCATTTTGAGCTGTTGAATAAAAAAAATCTGAATTTCGCAGTTCTCCAACCCTTTGAGTTTATTTTTAGCATGAAAAAGGTGCTGGAAATTCACACTCATTCAAAAGAAACACGTTTCATTAGAATCCAGATCCACGAAAAAAGAAGGGTGCGGAGTGTGAGCAGCCTCCCCTCGGCCGACCAATCAGCTGATTCCACATTTTATTGAGTTCGACTGTACCGACTCAAAACTCCACAACGCTGAACATAGTTGGATTGGCTATTATTGGGCATGAGCTGATGCGCTGGTACTTGAACTTTATCCGGTTTAAGGGGATTTAGCAATTAGTTTTTTGTGCGTACGCACGGACACGACACTTACAAAATGGCCACGCGATTTAGAAATCGTGTCGTGTGTGCTATCTTAATGCATTACGGACACAATTTGTTTGCGCACTGGATTTCGAACGACGTCTATGCGTACGCGCAGAAAACTAAATGGTGTTTTTGCCTTTAACGTGGGCCATTGACCAGTAGTGATGAAGACTTATCTGGATGAATATACTGTACTTGGAGGGGGTACCCACGGTCAGAAGTCGAGATGGGCGGGGGCGCAGATATTTGTGGGGAGAAGGGGGGGGGGGTTTGGGTGCGGAAAAATTTTTGTGGGTGGGGGTAAAGTGGAACCCCCTGTCGCCTAGGCGGGTGCACCGGATACTAACTGGTTCTAGTCAGCATCGAAGATGAGGGGGTGGGGTCCCATGACACCCGGCGCCCTAAATCCGCCCCCCCTGTGCCGAGTCGTGTGTGAAGGGGTTACGTTTTTTCAAACATCACAGATTTTTGGTTCCGTTACTATTCCACAATTATTCCAGGTGCGTAATAATATGCACTAAATATAAGGTTATTTAGTCTTACAAACAACTATTTTAGCGATTTTTTTTAAATTTATAGCTTTTTTATTGAAAAATTTGCAATAAAAAATGCAGGAGGTAAGGGTTAAGGGTTTCACCCCTTAGAACCGATCGATGCACTCCTCTAGCAGGCGACCAGGAGGTCCCACTTACCCTCAGCCCCCAAAAAACTTAACCCCGTACCTAGAAATGTCTATCATCTTCGGTACTGGTTCTAGTACGGGGTGGGGTGGCACACCCGCCCGGCTCTTCAGCCCCCTCCAGAACTATGCTGTACCATCAGCACCCCCCTTGAAATTTGCTTGACACCCCATCTACCCCACCCACACATAAAAAGCCATGTAATCTGAATGTATGATAACTTGACATTTGTAATTTCTTGTAATTGTAATAACTTCATTGTAATTTCAAAGATTTGTAGCAAAATGTAGCGTTTTTCCTTCAAAATTTAAGCGAAAAAAATTATGGGTGGGTGGGGGAGGGGTGCACCGTACATCCCCCAGAATTATGGTTGACACTTGGGGTTGAAATTTTATTTATTTATTTATTTGTTTATTTTCAAATTTTGCTGTTTCAATTTCAAATTTCAAATGTTTGCAAACACGACCCGCAAGTTCCACCACACCAAGTTCTCGCGCTACGTTTCACAGCTTGGGCTGCGGTTGTTTTCAATTGAGTGCGTTCAATTTTGAAAACGATAATAATAAAAAACTTCACATCTTTGAAACATTTTATGTGTTTTTTGTTGGGCAACATTCACGTAAAAAAATAATCAAAAAGTAATATTACTTTTGATTACATTTTGTTACACTCAAAAGTAAAAAGTGCTTTTTTACTATAAGAAATTTGAAAATAAAACAAAAATTAATTTTTGCATATGTGCTTGATAATATACCATCCAAATCACATGGCCACCCCCGCCCCCCCCCCACATTTTCCAGCTATCTATCTGGCTCTGGCAGATTTGCTTCAGCTATCTATATCGCCCACCCCCCCCCCCCCGGCCCCCGCACCAACTTGGTTTGTTAAACAAAAATCAAAATTTTTTTAAAAGTGATTAAAAAACAAAAAATGTCGATTTTTTTTAAATTCGAAAAATTTTCCTTTAATGTGCTTTGAAAACCTCAATTTTGGCACAATTTTTCAAAAGTTTAACAAAAATTTATTTTGATATTATCTCGTAAAACCGTCAGCAGTCCATTTTGGACCGTTTTACCGACTGATTTCAGGCTTCAACAACATCTGCGATGAAGTTTTTAAGCGTCCCAAAGGTTGGCTTACCATTTCCGATGCAGATAAGGTGACGATTCGCCTCGCAATCTAAATTTGAGCGTCTGAGCTGCTCCGTTTGCAAGCGTTACGTTGTCTGGTTGCTGTTTCGTGTACTGCCGTCGCGACACATCATCAGAATTGATCGAATTTCAAGCCGGTATGTGTATTTTCACTTGGTTCTGGGGACAATTAGTGACGTTATGGGGGTCAAAACACAAGAAGAGGTATGGTAACGGTTTGGAAAAGGGGTAAATGAGGTCACCCAAACAAAATCTGGAAAGTTCCGCCATACGGGAGTCATACGGGAGGCGATTGCACATCAAATGTGGTTCTTCGAACTCCCTGGTTGATTTAGCACAACTTTGATTTTTAAAATGAAAAAAAAAATTTCAACAAAAATGACGATTTTTGTTTTTTTTAACAACCCTAGCACCAACCCCCGGCTCTGGAACAACTATGGGGGAAGGGTAGGGTTCGAAAAAAAGTAAAAATCCTAATTTAAATTTTTTTGTAAATTTTTTGATTAATAAAAAGAATTTTTTTATGCTGGAGGAAAATCTGATGGTCGACAAAAATAGGTGCATTCGAACCGCGCTCAGTACCGAAGGCGAAAGCAAATTTTCGAGGGGGGGGGGGTGTCGTCACGGGGGGGGGGGGGGTGCCGAAAATTTTTCAGTGGGGGGGGGGCAGTCATGGTACAGTGACGACACCCCCCCATGAGATTTTTTCGCTTAAATTTTGAAGGAAAAACGCTAAATTTTGCTGCAAAATCTTTGAAATTACAATGAAGAATGTCAAGTTATCATTCATTTCGCTTATATTATGGACTTTAAAGACAAAAAATCATGATTTTTGAGCAAAAATTCATGATTTTTGGGTGGTCCGAGAAAATTTTTAGGGGGTGTCACTGTTACTTAGGTCCATGCAGGGTGGGGGGGGGGGTGGGGGTGTGTCTAGCAAATTTGGAGGGGGGGGGTGTGGATGGTCCAGTGTCAGGTTTTGGGGGTGGGTGTCGCGTGACCCCCCCCCCCACCACCCCCCACGCGGAGGTCTCGGGTGCTCTGGGGGGGTGTCCCCCCCCCCACCCCCATCGTCTTGACCGCGCTGACGCGCTGAGTTCGAATATTGCACCTTTCAGAACCAAATAAGACGGTTTTGACCTTTAAAATGACATCATGAAAATTGCATGCAAACTTTCATGAAAATTCAAAAACCAAAAACCAAGCAGAAGCTTCCATCGGTATCTGGACTTTGCTCATCGATCTTTGACCTGAAAGTAGAAATTGTTGAAAAAATCTGCCAAAAACAAAGTCCACACGAAACTCTGGGCAAAAAGCATAATGACAATTTCTGTGGAAAGTGTCCTAAACCGCAACGCTTCATTATGATATGCACCTGCCCCGCATCCGCATTGCTCATTGCTCATGATCCACTAGCGCGCGTGCACACGCTCCGCACTCAACATAAACTCGTTCAAAACGCAGTTATTTTCATTCCTGCTTCTTTAAAAAGGCTTGGCTTAGGTTAGGATTAGGTTAGGAACAGGTTCTGTTAAAGCTTAGGCTTAGGTTTGGCTTTTAGGTTTAGGTCCGTTTAAGCAATGTCCGAGAACCTCCAATTGTGGAGCGTGAGTCAACTGGAGCGTAATATCATAAAACGTGCCAACCGTCTTAAACGCATTTTCAGATAAAAGTACAATTTTGATGGCCAAAATTCGTTTTTTAATTTTAAATTTAAAAAAAAATTGTTGAAAAATCCCAATTTAAAAAGGATTTTAAAAAGTTTAAAAAACTTCGAACCTTATTATTTATGGACTGGGATTTTGTGATTTTTGAACAAAAATTTGTGATATTTGAACAAAAGTTTGTGACTTTGGGAACATCCATTGCGATCCGCAAGTGTCAAAAAACGCCTTTTCAGACACAGTTGTTCCAGAGCCGAGGGGTTGGGGGGGGGGCCGATATAGATAGCTGGAGCAAATTTTCTAGATAGATATAGATAGCTGGAAAATTTTGGGGGGGGGCATGTGACTTTGGGGGGGGGCCGGTCAAAATTTTGAAATTTGATAGATAGATAGCTAAAACAATAAAAAGCTATAAAAACAGCAAAATAATGCTAAAAATACACTAAAAATCAAGTATAAGCGCGTATTTTACCTAAAATTAGCGAGTTTTTCAAGAATTACGAGCAAAAATGGTCAATTTTGCTCATAGTTGTTCCACAGCCGAGGGGTTGGGGGGGGGGCCGATATAGATAGCTGGAGCAAATTTTCTAGATAGATAGATAGCTGGAAAATTTTGGGGGGGGCCGCGGGGGGGGGGGGGGCCATGTGACTTTGGGGGGGGGCCGGTCAAAATTTTGAAATTTGATAGATAGATAGCTAAAACGCTAAAAAGCTATAAAAACAGCAAAATAATGCTAAAAATACACTAAAAATCAAGTATAAACGCGTATTTTACCTAAAATTAGCGAAATTTTCAAGAATTACGAGCAAAAATGGTCAATTTTGGTCAAAAATTGACTCATTTTATGTCTTCGAAGACAAAAATTTTCAGATAGATAGCTGGCTGAGAAAATTTTTTAGATAGATAATAGCTGAGCCGAAAAAACCTATTTGATAGAGATAGATTCGAAATTTTTTTGGGGGGGCCGGCCCCCCCCCAGGCCCCCCCCCTAGAACAACTATGATTTTGCTCAAAAATTGACCCATTTTACGTCCTCGAAGACAAAAATTTTCAGATAGATAGCTGGCTGAGAAATTTTTTAGATAGATAATAGCTGAGCCGAAAAAACCTGTTTGATAGAGATAGATTCGAAAATTTTTTGGGGGGGGGGGGGCGGCCCCCCCAGGCCCCCCCCCTAGAACAACTATGTTTTCAGATGACCGTACAATTTTGATTAGCAAAGTTTTTTGGTTGGCCTACATAAGTCACAAAATATATAGGGCGTTAATTAAAGTTAACTTCACGCTCTTTACTGGTTTCCTCTTCTTTGCCCGTTTTTCTTGGTACCATTGCGGCCTCTGGCCCGAAGAGTTGCGCCCCGTTCGATTCCGGCCCAAATATTTCTGGCCCGGACGATTCTCGCCCGAATATTTCCGGTCCGGACGATTCCGGCCCGGCGAATTTTCCCTAGAACGACCAATAAACTTCTGGGAGTTGGGAGGATGGATTTTTTTCGCATTCCACAATCAACGAACGCAATCGCAGATTTTAAAATGATCAAAAAAAGAAAATAAACTTCAGCCAAATCTGATCCCAAAACTAAGCAAAGTTGTTGTAGGTCTCCTAAGCCAAGCCATTTACATAAAGGCTCCGAAACGTGAGTTTTTGAAAAAAGCTGTTTTGCCGTGATTTGTTTGATTTTGGATTCGTCGAAGATCACGAAAAACGGTACAGGTGGTTTACTATTGCTCGTGAAACATCGCCAGGCTGGAATTGTCCGAGCCCGAATTCTCCGGGCCGCAATCGAACGGGCCGCAATCAGCGGGCTGCAACTCTTCAGGTCGCAATTAGTGAGCCGCAATTGAACACACGCCTGCGTGAATTGGTGCAAGTGGGCTGAGTTTTGTTTTTAATTTAGTGAAAAAATTGGCTGAAAATCACAATTAAAAAAGACTTTAAAGACAGTTTCAAAAATTAAACAATTGTGTTTTTTTCAATTCGGTTTGTCAGGCCGTTGGGTAACGATGGTTGGAATCCGTTGGAATTGGATGACGAAAATTCGTTACGTAGAGGAATTCGTTACGTAGAGGAATAGTGGTACTCGATTGAAAAGAAATGCGTTACTGAAGTTGAAACAGTTTTTCGTATTGTACAAAATACGGTTTGTATCCATTATAATGCGACACGAGATACGATGTTTTTTAACAACACGAACTGAAAAATATTTCACGACAAACAACTGTCACTGTGCGGAAGAATTAGCTCAATTACCTACCAACATCAACAAACAACAACTGTCTGCTGTATGAAATAATTGGCGAGAATTCAATAGTCAACACATTGGAGAACCAAACAATTTTGTGTCATTCATACGTATATATAAACTGAGTAAACAGCCAAAATATTCCATAATCGAACATGGTCTAATATAAATGGATGACGAAAAGGAGCGTCATTTTATCGGCGATTTGTTGTCGGATCTGCAAGAGCTACACGACGACGACGATGTCTTCAATCGTCCCATTGCAACGGAGCATAGCAAACGCAGCATCGATGCGTCGCAACAGCATGCAACCGGTGCTGGCGCCAATGCTGCGTATTCGCGCCACAATTACCACGGCAGTTTCGGGCCAGCGCAGCAGCCGAAGATGGCTGCAGGCGGCATGGTGTCGCCGCCGGGGGGCAATGTCATTGGGCCACCACCGTCGGCAGCAGGCGCCTTCTGGCCGGAGCCTCCGCCGCCGTATTCGCCGCCGGCGCCACAACATCAGTGGTTCACTGGACCGCCGTGTACGTGCTTTTGTGATCACTTGCGTTGTTATTAGTGGCGTGTGTCCGACAGAACACATCCGCAAACGTCGTTGCCTCATTTGCTGCAGTGTTTGCGGTTGACACGAGTCGGCCTCCGCCGTCGCATTTTGCATCGATGCCACCGGCGCACATGAACGCTGCTGCTGCTGCTCGTTTCGAGGCGTCAAAGATGCAGCGCCCTGTAAGCCGCTTTCGTTGCATTCATTTGTTGTCGGCCTTGAATGAAGCGGCCTTTTTTACAAGGACAATCGGTGAATTGGAGAGTTAATTTTTGGAGAAATTCAAAAGTTGCTTGTTTATCACGATGAACGAACAGGATGCGTCAATGCAGTTGGGTGGCACTGCTGGCGGCCTCAGCGCAAACGACGCCAAGTGTGCCATGCTTGCTGCTGCCGCCGCCGCGCCATCGGTCACCCCTGGCGTTTACCTTCCGTTTGGTGCCACCACAGCTGCTGGTGCACGACGCAGTGTTGGCGATGCGCAAGGCGTGCACGCACAACAACATGTTAGTGCAGAATGCTGATTCGCTGTAAAGGTGTATGTGATGGCATGTGCAAAGCGAATCAACGTGCTCAAGTGATTCATGGTTGCACGCTTGGAGCAGTTGTCATTGACGTTGCTCAGACTGCCACATCGTTGTGTGTGTTGCCTTCACATTGAGTAGCCTATTGACCCGAGCGTATGTGGCTTAATCAATGCCAAGCCTTTTTGGTGAAGTGGCATTGGCTTAGAAAGAAAAAACTGTAACGTTTACTGAATAATAACCCTGAAGAAAATTTACCTTGTGCTGCCGTGAAGTCGCCTTTCCCAGTCAATCATCAAGTTTTGATCAGCCACGCTTTCATTTGCCTATGCTGCGCTGAACTGTCTCTGTTGACCAAAGAGTATCATGATGACTCCAGCTATGAAGAGCGACGTTTTGAGAAAACAATCTCAACTGGCATTAATAAAAAAATAGGTTAAGGAAATTGAGATGGAGTTTTCTTAAGTAGCAAAAAAGGGCGCCAATTCAAATCGGCCAAAAATGACACGCGGTTACAGACAGACACTTTGTAAATTTAATAATATAGATAATGGAAATACAAATCACCGGTTTTTTACGATTTCTATGGCTAAGTTCTCAAGCGAATCATTGTGATGTTCTTGATGCAGTACATACTTTATCATTGCATTCGATGTCTGTTGTACAGATGGCAAGAAGAGCACGTCAAAAGATCGCAGCCCAGTGGAGGAGCTGCAGCGTGCCAGCAACAACTCGTCGTCGTCGCAAACCACGAGTGCGCTGCAACGCACTGCTGGCCAACTGAAACACCAAAGTCAACAACAACAACAAGAATCGTTTGAATTTCGCAAGATCAGTCGCAAGAAGGGTGCCGCTGCGAAAAACGGTCACGGCAACCAGGGCTCGAGCGAGTTGAAAGGGAGTGCGAGCGAGGCGACCGGCGCACGCAAGCACAGCGCCACTGAGCTGCACACCGCTCAACTGGCTGACGAGCCGCACGCTGTGCAGGTGGTCGGTCGCTTTCAGGTGCACACGCTCAGTCGGACGCAAGAGCCCAAGCTTTTCCTAACCTGTCCTGTATTTCTGCTCATTTTTTCTCTTTTTTTGTCTAGTTACTTGCCGACGCTGGCGAAAAATCTAAGCGTTTCCTGGCGCGCCAATTGACTCGCTCGAAAGGTACGCTGGTTTCACCAGATTATCGAACAAGATTCTGT
>JASANC010003955.1:0-20426 GCA_030248135.1 Theristus sp. LFF4_11
AGTTCACTTGCAATCCTCACTCAGCATTCATTCTGACATGTAGTTGAGCTGGTGCGCTAAATGTTGCCAAAATGTTGACTGATTGTTCTATTACACACATTTATTCCAGTCTGTTTCAGAGTGTTCTGTGGCAAGAATTCTGCTTTAACAAACCGAATTTTAATCGGGCCTGCACTTCTGTGTTGAATCGAAGCTCTGTGCAAATCTGCGCAATATAAAAAAGCCGCTTTGTCGATCTTTTTCGTTGAGTTTCGTACATGTCGATGTGAAAGAAGTGGTTCTACAAAGAAGCTTTGAGTTGCATCTCATCTACAAAAAACTAACAGACGAAAAAATCGCCTGACATAATGCGATAACTCTGCAAGTTTCGAGAAGTTATGCAGATTTGACGTTTTAACCATTTGCATGTGTGCCATTGCATTTTATGGGAAGTACTGTTTTTGTGAGAGCATTTCTCAAAAAACGAAAAAGCGACTTGCTCCACCAGTCGACGTCGTCAATGACAAGCATTCACAAATGTAGCATCAATGTCAGCTTTTTAGAAGCGTTTTGATTGATGGCGTTTTCAAGTGCGATATAGGTTCATCAACCGACCTGCTCAATATTCACCGTCGGTCGCATGTCCCATACGTACAGTCGTTGATCCACCGGGGTACGAAGAAAATCCTAAAAACGCAGCGTTCGAGAAAAAACGAAAAAAAACGCCAGAACAGCTCCCGTTTCGACAGAGACACGAACGAACCTCGGAAGCGGTACTACCGTACGTCTGAGGTGTTCGCACCAGAGAACTACTTTTTAGAGCGATTAACAACAACAACAACGATTTAATGGACAACCAAAGTGAAGCTGAAATATTCAATAAGGAACATGGAACTTGTGCTTCTTGCGCTCGATGATGAGAAACAAATTCAAATGAAGAATGCCTGAAATAGGATCGTCATTCGATTCGGACGGCTTGGAAACGAACAGGTTGGACGGTTTATGAAAGAAAAACGCACTCACAAGACAATCGCGATTATACGTGGTCGTCCTCAGCTCTTCAACGCTCTGCTCCGGATCTGTAAAGTTAATGATGGGCGATTATTGTAATTATTTAGCTGTAATTATGTGTGATCTTCTACAGTATATAATAGGACGTTGTCCATATAATGTCCGTTGTTCTTCAGTCCAACAAATCGCCACTTTCTCGCTACTAGAAGTGTAACAAGCAGCAATTTTGCTTTCGGACTTCTTTGAAATTACGAAGTGTTTTCTTCATGAGCAAACGGTCGGTAGCATGCCCCCTCTTGGTGAGTGTTTTCAGTGCAGTGCGTTTATTTTTCAGGACCTATATAATTTTTTCCGAACTAAGCGGACGTCGGTAGCACACCACGATTGATGGTGACTTTTTTGTATGACTGTTTTCTTGGTGTGTGTTGTGCTGTGCACACCAGACACACTGTCGCACGAATATGCACAAAGATACACACACAAGCAGCAAGTGCCACCCATTTCACCCACCTATGACATGCACCGTATTCACCAGATCTTTGTCGTCCGTGCAGAAGTCGCGCAGTTTGCGATCGACGCAGCCACGGTGGCCATAGACGAGCAGCTGCATGTCATCGTGCACGGCGTCGAAGAGGTCGAGGCAGAACCGAGTGCGAACCTGCACCGTCAGCTCGTCAACGGGCAGCGCTGCAATCAGAGAAGCCGCGCAATAAAAACTGAACCGAGTGAAAACAACGGAAGGGATCGTTGTTGAAATTTTCACGATGAGGGATTTTATGCCGTTTCGTCAGTTCGTTTTGTTGATTGCCGGAGACACACGAATGAGCTGGCGCGGTAAACTAGGTGACACAAATACAATGTACGGAATGGCCGAGCAAACATGGCAGCCTTTTTTCAGGGTGCAAGAAAAGCGCGAAATTTGAATGAAAGACAAAACGCGTTCCAGAAACCCAATTGTGTGTCAAATTTGACGTGTTTTTAAACAAGTTTATTCGTCGTGCTGTTCTGTTCATTCTTTCTCCCTTGCGCACAATTGGGAATTCTCCTGGCATTCTTGAAAAAAATACTCAACTCCTAGTCTGCGACTAAACCGCCGTTGAGTGACGAGAATACAAGAACTGTCTTATTTATTCGGCCACACCGTACACAAGTGATAACGGCTGGTTGGAAACTGGAGGAACATGACGCATGGGATCTGCGCTGCCTCTCACCGTACGGCTGCTCGATGCGACGCTCCAGCAGCAACGCGCCGAGTGCGCCCCAAATGGCTCGGCAGTCGTTCACCCAGTGTGCGCGGTCATAAATGGGCGCCAAAAAGTGATGACCTCGATGGCGAAATGTGAACACGGCGTCTCGGAGCTCGGAAGGCGTCCGATAGAAGTCCTGGCAGTTGCGCCAGCGCAGCAGTTCGCGCACTCGCCGATAATCGCGCTCACTTCGATCTGTACACTTGAGCGATGAATGAATAGAGGCGCTGTGTGACGAACACACGTGTACACCCAACTGCGGTTGGTTTGGAATTTTGCATTACTTTTTGCACATTTTGTCCATGCACTGAAATGAACTGGAACTGAACTCGTTTGAATATGAAAACGCACGCTTGTGAATAAATTTTGATTTGGAAACGCGCGCACGCTTCCATGGTCTGTATTATCTTTCATTTTGGTCCCGGTTCTCTATGTGGGGGGAAAAGTAGGGGGTAAAAGGGGAGAGGGGGGGGGGGGGGGGGGGGTCGGGGGGTTTTGGGTTCTTTTGATACTAGTGTTGCCGCGGTTCACGTTTTTTTGGGTCACGATCGGTTTCGGTAAAAAAATGGCCAAAAAAATCTTCGGTACGGTTTCGGTTCCGGTTTTCAGGTCAGGTCAGGCCACGGTACGGTTTCCGATTTGGTTCAAAATCCAAAAAAAAATCTTCGGTACGGCTTCGGTTTCGGTTCGCCAAAAATACTCTCGGTACGGTTCAGTAACCGTCATTTTTTGGTTCACTCATAAAACTTTTTTTAAACAACAGAAAATACCAGGGTTTCGTTTTTCGCTGACGTTGATGAACTTTTTCGTGAAGATAAAAATTTTAAAATAAATGCCAAAGTGCATACCAAGATTCATTCCAAATTCATTCCATGCTAATATTAATGGGTCACGCACCAGCCAATGAGTGGATCGGCGTTGCTCGATGGCGGTGGCTGACATTTACATCAAAGGTTGTCTCATTTGCAAAAATAGATGTCATTTTTCCTAACATTTTTGTGCAATTTTGCAATCTTGACAAAGCATCGGATATAAAAGTTCAAACAAGTACGTTCTTAAGCTCCCAAGGAACTCAATCAATATAAGATGACACAAACAAAACTAGCAAGGCGAACTATAAAACAGTGAACATGTTACGCTATGGTTTACCTATAATCATACGAACAGGTGCGACTGATTCTTGTGAGCGTGTATGTGTGTTTCAGAATAAGGTCCCACCCGACGCAACTGTTGAATACGAACTGTTTATTGCCAATACATAAAAATGAATAATGGTGGAGTGATCGGATGAATAAATGAATGAATGAATGAATGAATGAATGAATGAATGAATGAATGAATGAATGAATGAATGAATGAATGAATGAAAACAATGGAAACACCACTTATATAGGTTTGAAACTATTGCACAATGATGTTGTAACAAAATGCAATAATACTTATGAATCAAAATCAGAAAATTGGGAGTTATAAAAAGAATGCTGTGGGTGTGTCCATGGTGGCAACGGCGGTGGGCCGTAACAAACACAAGCAAAGAAACGCAAAATTGCAGAAACAAACAGGGCAATCCTGACAGGAGGTTATGTTTTCAAAGCAAGGCGAAATTGAAATTGAAATGCCCGGCACTGAAGCAGCCGCTCGCAATGCGATGTTGGAAGCGATTGCTTGCATTTGACGATCGGCTGGGTGGGTAGGCGTGCGGTACACTAAGCTGTTGTAGCATTGCCCGCGTTATGGCGTTCAGATCGCAAATCACGGTGTTGTTATTGTTTGCTTGTCGTTGGCGTCCAATACGCCGAGGCCAAAGCGTTGTGAAACTGCTGAGCGCTCTGTGACGTGCGCTCGACAGAAACGTCGATAGTGTGAACGCCACCAGAAACTTCGAACTGTTGTGCTGCAGCGCAAAACGCGAAAAGATATACGCCACCTGTAATAATAATAGCCGTGCGGTAAGCGTTCGGAGTGAGCTCCGCATTGAAGAGAGCCAGCGTGTCTGCGAAAGGCCGCTGATCGTCCATAGACGTTGGCGTTGGCAACATGAGGCGTAAAATTGCGCCCAACTGTTGTCTCGTCGCTAATTATACAACACGTTGTATGCAACACCTTTTCTTTATTTTTCAGACACAGTATCAGACACGATAGTTTCCAAAAGCCAACGAACAAAACTTTCTTCAAAATTGCAGATCAAACCAAAATTTTAAGCACACGTTACATGAAAAAAACAAACGTTCTACAACAGAACCAAAACATTATTCAGTGTAGCGTGGCTGTCAGCGCATGAAGCAAAAGACAAAACATTACTCACGGACAGATTTGTGCTCTGTATTACAATCTGTCCGTGACAACTGCAGTGGTCGGTGAGGACCGCAACGACGACTCGCTTCATGCGGCTTTCGTAGTACTCTTGGCAGTCGCAGCAGATGATCGGCAAACTTGTGTTGTCCGAGATCATATTTAACAGCATTACGGTGTGCGAAATATAACGGTGTACTTTATTGCATACCGAGGAACGCTGCGTGTTCATGATTGCGCGTCTGAGAAAGAACGAACAGTGTGATGAATGTTCGGGTGAAACAAATGTTTCTGTGTCCAAGAAATGAAAATAACACTTGCAAAAGATTGAGGGAGCTTGAAAGTTTGAAATTTTAGAAATTAAAAATAAAATTTTTGTTTGAAAAGGAAAAAAATAGTGTGAAAAAGCGTTGGTCTATTTCAGGTGCCGTGGGGTAAGATTGTTAAGTTGACTGAATTTTTAAAAAAGACGGGTGCCGAATGTTTTGGTTGAAAAAGAAAAATTTTGTTTTTGTGCATGTTTGAGATTGATCAGTGAAGATTGTGTTGTTGGTTCGGCCGGTGTTGCGAAGTCTTGAGATAAAGGTTGTTGTTGTTGTTATTTTTTTGAACTGCTAAGAAAATTGTGTGGTTGTAAAAAGATAAATTTAGCAGTGAAAGAAAAGTTGCGGACGTATCGTGATGTTATGATGTTGGCCAGATGTTGTTGGTATCCTGTTCGTTTGAGCGGTGAAAGAACCGTGAGCGCTAGTATGTGTTGCTGTTATCTTGCGTGAGCTGCTGCGAGCAACAAGACTGTTTGGTCGTTGGATGGGTTTTGTGCTGCTAATTTTTCGAGCATTGCAATTCCTAAGCGTACGTTATTGTTGATGCTGTGTGTCAGTACGAATGCATACACAAGTTCGAACGCCACTGGTGTTGGATCGCTTCTTGTTGTATGACAACTTCGGGCAAAAACAATGACGGTTTCGGTTCAAAATCCAAAAAATGTTTTCGGTGCGGTTTCGGTTTTGGTTCAAAATAAAAGTCTTCGGTACCGTTTCGGTTTCGGTTCAAAATAAAAAAAATCTTCAGTACGGTTTCGGTTTCGATTCGCCAAAAATGCTCTCGGTACGGTTCGGTAACCGGTTCCGCGGCAACACTAGTCTGTACATTGTTTTATTCGTGGTAAAAGTCTTCCTGTCGTTCAAAACACGGATTCTGAAAACATCGCCGTGTGCGTGCAACGGTGTGGTTGGTCAGCCGTGGTGCACTGAGCGTCATGCGGTCTGCTTGCCGGAAGTCACCTCAGCATGGCGGTGCGCACCGCACGGCGGGCAGGGCACGAGCCACCACACCGTCGCACGCCCTCGCGTACATTTGGGCGTGTATTCACGCCGAAAAAATGCATCCTGCACTGCACTGCAGCCTGCACTGCGTCCTGCGCAGCATCCTGCACTGCAAAAATTACTACGGTCAGTCAGTTTCAGTCATTTTCGAAATATGCAGTGCATGATGCAAATGTTTTCTCCGTCTGCTGTGCTTGAGTGCTGGTCCTTGGAAAGCCTGAGTGAAAACAGACGTGCGTGCTTGCGTTCTTAGTGCATTTGATTGTCACTGTTCATGTGGTTGCAGTTCGATTAGTTGGACGAACAGTAAAAATTTACCAATTTCTTTCACGTAGGGGCCAATTGTGATTGTCGGATAGTAGCCAATTCTCATGCCGTTTATGTAGATGGCACATTGAACACCGCGCGCCAACAGCAACAACGAAGCGATCAATGATCGCAGTTGGGTGAACATGATGACGACAATGATGGCAAATGTTTGGGCGTAGCAGTTTCTGTCCGACGAAAGAGAGCTTGAAGAATGCCGCTGTTTTCCACCGTTTTCTGTCGCCGAGAAAGTGGACATATCAAATGATTTTTATGTCCTTTTTTTGAAACTTTTGATTGCCGGTTGTTTTATTAGTGCCCCAGCCGACGTTTGTTGCCCACTGCCGATTGGACGTCTGAGCGAGCACCCCAATCGTCGTGTTGCAAAATGTCCAGATGGCAAAGGTCCAGTTGAAATTGTGAGTTAGCGTTTCTTCGGTACCAAAAACTGACGTCTGACGTCAAATTGACGTCTGTCCCGTGCGCATTTGGCGTCTCTTGAATGTCTAGGCGGCAGCCACCAATGATCTCAGCACGATCTCGACTTCGGTACGGTTTTCGGCCTATCGGATCTCAGGGCAGGCTTTTTGCAAAAAACTCTCGTGTAAAACGTCAGAATTTTTTTCCTAGACAATTTTTTGTTCAGCAAAAGATATCTTGCAAACGTGTGTCGTCGCCTTGTACTCAGGATGGTTCGCGCGCTGTATCTCTTGCAGGGAACTGAAAAACCGCGGATATATCTTGGTTCAAAATTCAGTTGCGTTGATTTGAAGAAAAAGCTGGAGCGGAGTGGGTAGGTGAAGTGTTTTTCAGTTTTTTGGCAACCGTTTCATAGCATTGACCCGTTTCCATCTTTTTGTTCGTTGTGCCTTTTCCGACTGTCTGTCTGGTTCTCGGTTCACCCACCCTGACTTTTCTTGTCAAAACCTGTGCAATTAATCATGTATACTTTTGATTGCGTTGTCGATTAGTTGGGATAAAGCCTGAAAAAGTGAATAATGTGTCTGGACTGCAGAGAAAACTGGAGCCTTGGCGCACCCTGATGATGATTATGACAGCGATACTTTGTTTCGAATCCGTTCTTCGACTTCTTTTTCTTATGGGGGAGGGAATACGAATTTATCACGATTAACCGATTTCATAATCGTTACGTGGATGTGTAAAAAATATGAGGGGAGGGGGGCACGCACACGCGCGGACCTCCGATTATGGGAAAGTGATACAACTGCACCAAAATGCATAATGTTGTCATTTTTTAGGGTTCCATAACAAATGGAGAGTTATGGAACGTGCGAGACGCATTCATTAATAATGAATACGTAAGAAAATGCAAGGGTTGATTTGTGTTATGAAGTGCACTTGTACCCTATGGAAAATAGGCCTAATAGAGCCGAGCCCATCCGGCTACATTCACTCGAACAAGCGTGTGGGAAACTGGATGAAAAACCCCTTTCTTCCGCACCTTTTTGCTGATTTTCTGTTGAATCCTTTTGTGCGCATCTGAATCTAATCTAAATCAGTCTTCCATACTTCCACTCCATCATCCTTCGAAGTCAGTCTGTTTTTTTAGTTTTGGTAACCCCTGGTTCTGACAAGATTGATTTCATAACTGAGACCAATTTCACACTGAAAATATTAAATTTGAGATAAAGTCACGTAAAAATAAAATATGAGCGTTTCTGAGCACCAGACTCAAAACAGAAACACCCGGAAAGCGTTTTTTGGCCATTTGCACTCCAATATTACAACACCAACACACTCACACTCACAATATGAGGGAACTTGACATGCCAGCCTCAAACCAATCAGCGTTGACATTGACAAAAGTTTTGCCGTTGTCGCAAATGACCGGAAAAAAGGATCCCCAAAAGTTCTCAGAAGCTCCGACGGTGGGTCTAGTGCAGATTTCAATTTTACGTAGTTTTTTAACACCGAACTAATCGTTTTGCTTTTGTGTCCAAAAATATCCAAGAGCCCTCTTATTCGGAAGACCCGTTTGCGCCTGTGTCCACAGGTGTGACATTTTTTTCATACATGTGCAACAACACACTCGTACTGTATGTACCTTCGCCAGATACGAGCTAGTGAAAATAAAAAGGAGGCGACACCACGGCGCCAGCATTTTTTCCAATAAACACACTATCAGCCGAGAAAAGAATCAGAACACGCGAAATATTTTCGGTTGGCTGATTGTGTGTTTGGCCAATTACTGTTATGTTTCTCCGTTTTCTATTTGTCTATGGCATAATAATGGGGCTTCAATAGATTTTTTCATCCAGAGTGGACCTTTATTGCCCATTACAGATTTCGAAGCGGTGATTTCGTGAGTGTGTGTATTCATTTTTTTCTCGAATTCAACCATATTCATTCTTGCTCTCTCTGTAATTTTGGAGGTTTTATGCGCCTTTTTTCTGATGGTTGTAAATGGCACCTTTGCACCTGGATCATCTTTATGTTTTCTGAAAAGAAACAGTTATTTTTTACGCTTAAGTGATAATGTTCTATTTTTTTGTTTTATTGCGACTTCAACGGCACGGTACGTTGGCTGTTCATTATATGCGCAGCGCGCTGTATTTTTTTGCAAACCAATGAATATCTTTTCCTGCTGTGAATATTTTTTATTAGTTAGGATTTATTGACCTTTTGTTTTTTATTTGTTGAATTTCCTTGTCAACCAATACAAATGCGTCAGTTTCATCAGTTGCACTTATTTGTCGGTCGCGCTTGCATCTTTTTCTCATTTGCTGAACATTATTGCTCCTATTTTTGTGTTCTTCTCACATTACAGTTCATTCTTATTCTGGTAGCGTGTGACGATAGGCGCACGTTTTTTTGCTGGTCTGTAATTTTTTATCATCTTTTGCGTTTCGTTCTGAAATGATAATTGTGCAACGATGAATTTGCGGAATTGTGGCTTCTTTGTAGGGCACGATATATTTTGTGTATGGGGCGCGGTGACTTCAAACAAAAGTCGTGTTACCTGTTTAGTTTTGTTGATTAGATAAAAAAGACGCGACCTTTTTCCTGCATAATGACGATTCCGAGAACAGGCACGTTGCATTTCGCAATTTGAGAACCGCTGATTCGCCGGAGGCTGGAAACCAATTGCTGTTTTGCACCCGCCTTTGTCTGGTCAAACTAAACCGACACGATAATTTGAATGAAATGTAAAAGCCTTTGCTAACCAAAAGTGTCCACTAATCTTTTGAGCAACTAATCACGGAGTTTGATGTGCACACAGATATTAATCGTAGAATTCATCAACAGCTGGAACAAAAAACACGACAAAATTTCTCGCAATCACTATCCAGGCGTACGAAAGGCGCGTTCGATTGCTGTGTTTTTGTCTGATCTTAAATAGACGCCGTATATAATTAAGTTTGATCAACGTTTGTGACAGCACACCAACATGTACACACGGCGACAGCATGGCGCTCGTCGGTAGACTGGCGCCGGAGTTGTTAACGGTGTACAAGTGTATGTTTCATATGTCTGTACACTTCACCACACATGAACACACACACACAGACACCAATCGCGACTGATGTAATTCCATATCAGCATTAAACGTGTGGCATAGTAGTACGCGCGCGTAGATCCACTACGACCGTTCAATCAAACTTTTTTCCATTATTCATGATTTATAAAACATTGATTGTGTAGATATATGGATATACACGTTGTCGCCACTCGCCGCCACAATAATAAATTGGCAGTTGTAGCGTGCATACGTATGAATGAACGCAGCGTCTGTGTTCGCGCGCGCGCGTCTCTGCCGCTGTTTTGGAACGCCCGTTTCTGATAAAAAATTCATAGGCGACAGACGGCCGCAAAATTGGTGCGGTTTCCCGTGGATTTCAATCAAGTTTCTACCGTAGTTCTGTTCTGCCAAAAAACACCGCAATAAAGCCGTGTAGATACATTTTCAAAAGATCTATAGCTAGCCAGACGATATAGCATCTATCACACGACGACGTACATTGTATATGCACGGGTGTCTGTCTCGCCTGTAGGCGCCAAAAGCTTCGACCGTACCAGCTGACGCTCATGAATGGAAAACGTTGTCACATCAGCAATGATTGTCAGTTCAGAAGGGATCCGTATGCTCGTATCCGCTCAAGCTACTATAACTATCAAAACATTTTGGATACGCCAACTAACCGGTCGTTATCTCTGCATCGGTCTTGACACGATCTTCCAAAAGCCTGAATGATCGCGCCGTCAAAAGAAATACAGTTCTCTTGCCACATTTTTTCATTCGCAATTCGATTTGCGATAAAAAAACCTGCGGTAGCCAAACCACACTGAAATCTATACTTACTGAGATTTGACATCAGATGTCAGTTCGGCACAGATTATTATTCTTAGACGATTGACGCTATAAAAAACAGAGAACTGGGTGCAACGACGGAAACACTGACAACAAAAACAACAACGCCGTTCTCGTCATGTGCGTGTGCTTCGCGGCGGCACGCTGCAAGTGTGGCATGCCATTGTGTAATGGTGTTGACGCTTTGTGGCTCCATACGTCAACATCGACGTGTGTATCTGCGTGCAAGTGCGCATGTCTGTGTGTCAGCATTTTTATATTTTGATGAATCTGGCGCCCGCGCTATACGCTCGATTGAACTTGGCGAGCGTGGAATTATTTTTGGCGCCCTATCACAAAAAAATACATCCTGTGTGGACTATATGGAGTGCTGGGCCATCGCCAACCAGAGCATACCCGCATAGAGATATCCATCTCATAAAAAGTATACCAGACCCGATAATAGTCTCCTTTTCCTCTCAGTCAATCATCCCGAGTCCGGTTTTCCGTTGGATTCGTTTCGAGTCTGAACGGCCATATGCCCTTGCTTATAGCCAACGCATTTGTAGTGTTGCACTCACGGTGTACATACGGTTAACCTATGCATAAAACGCTAAGATTATGACTATAAGTGTAATATGTGCCACTGTGCTTGTGTGTTACCACCGTCAAACATCACCTTTTGGAGAAAGTGCATGGTCTTCAGACAATGACTTTAACTTCACTATTATGTCACAACTTTTTGCAACATGATGAGAACACGCATTTCTATATATTATCCGCACGGGAAGCATACGTACATACAGTATGGCCGAAGGCACCTACTAGAAGTTGTCTTTTTCAAAAGTACAAGATATTTGCCAATCGTGTGTGCAAGGGGGAAGAATAAACAGATCAGCACAAAAAAATCAAGTAGTCCATTGACACACAATTGGGTTGCTGAACGTCTTTTTTCTTTGATTCAAATTTCGCTTCGCGCGCTCCTTGCACACCCTGGAAAAAAGTTGCCAAGTTTACTCGGACATTCCGTACATAGAAACAAATATAACAAGCAGGTGTAAGTTTACTGTGAACAATTGCAGCAGTATGGAACGTCTGTCTGCACAGAAAAACTGTATTATAACATCTGAAAGTGTTCATTCTTTTGGCGCCTTTCCGAACACCTGCTGTCAAAACACCGACTCAGCGTTCATCTGTCATTTGGAGCCACACGGGCGTAATTTGTGTCGTGTGTCGTGTACGCACGTGTCGTACGATTGCTTTTTTTGGTTGCATATCCGAGTTATGAGCGTAACAAATTTCATTACAGTTACCGTACTTGTTTTTGTTCAGGTGCTAGCTGATGATGGGGCTTGATAGTCATTTGAAATGAGAAATTAAGAAATTATGTACGAGAATGCGCTCTGAATTCGAATATGTTTAAAATTTTGAATTATCAGTACTGCATATTGGCGTTCTCTGATTTCGATTAAATGCGCGTTCCGTTATTCTCATAATTATAAGTCTTCCTACACACATATTTTGCATCACTGATGAATGAACATGATTGACTGTCAAATTCATGGCGATTACGGTAGCATACCACATTGTTCAAGCAACCGGTAATCAAATCATTGCAAATTTGCAGTTCTTTTGCATCGCTGATAAATCAAAGACAGCAATAAGTTGATGTTTTTTTCAGTTACACATGTACATGAACAGACACCAGAAGTTTGCGATGGTGTCCGCTTTTACATGCATTCGATTTATTCCGTTTTTTGAAATACTGTGTGTGCAAATGCAATTTGTTTCTCAAGATCTGGCCCCACCCTCAAGTGTTTCGTCTGTCACTTGGTCACGAAACAGTACTTTCTAGGTCACCTTTAACAATGTTTCGCAGTTTCGTGCTTTTTGATTGGCAAAACTCAGCCAACGGTGTTGTGCCCTGTATGACGACTTCAATATTTTTAGTTTGAGCTTTGAGCTCACAATTTCTCGCAGTTCCCCTTAGTCGTCAGAGACTAAAACATGACAGAACGGAAAAACTGCGCAGTACTGGCAAAAAATCGCGAAATTTTGTATCCGATATCCGTTATCTTTTCTCACATACCGTTAGATCATCACACAACAAACTACATACATATATGCAACGAAACTCAGTATATATATTTATGTTTTTGCGGTTGTAAACTTGTAAGTCAGCTTATGACATTTTCTGCTTTTTAATTTCTCCTTATTGCTTATATTGCGAGCCCGAAATCCTTCCACTCCTCAGCACACATCTTGTTTATTATTCGCATTTAGGCCATCATTTATGACCGCGCCTCAAAATCGTGGACAGCAAAAACAACTTTGCCAACAACGACAAGAAGATACACTTTTTGTTATTTGCGCTGCAGCAACTCTGCAGTGATTTTTATTCATTTTGTCTCTGACGAAGATTTGAGAGCGCAAAATATGTGTCGAGAGTCGAGACCGCGAGTGACCTGCGGGCGTGTACGGCATGACCGAGTAGACATGGCATCTTTTTTCAGAGTGTAAGGAGCGCGCGCGAAATTTGAATGAAAGATAAAAAGCTCTTAGAACTCGAATCGTGTATCAAATTGTGTATTGTAACGTTGATTTAATTTGTTCGTGCCATTAAGCTTGTTCTCTGCCGATGGCGCTCATGGTTGGGAAATATCGGACATTTTTAAAAATGCACAGCTTCTAGTCTGCAACTGGTGGTACCTTGACTGAGGTGCCTTATTTGTTGGGCCTATGCTGTAGGCAACATAGTGCAGGACCGCAATTCATGAAACTTGATTCTTTTCGGTGTATTGTTTTTACTGCGCTTTTTATTTTTGATTGTCATGCTCAACCAATCTGCTAGTAGCAATTTGAATATTGTATGTACTTAATAACAGCTCAAAAAGCGTCAATCCGGCAAATAACGGTTGCCCTTTACTCTACAGTCCCTTGTATTTTTTCATCGATTTAGCATTTGTTATCACTTGTTTTCCTGGAGTTATTTTTGACCGTTTTGTTTATCTGCACTTTGTTCTACACACTGGTGATGGTTTTTTCTCTTCTCAGCATGTGTGTTTTTGTTATGTCGAACAAAAACTGTCGATCTTGCGGAAAATTGGATAAGAAGCATGTGGTGTATTCGTAAATTTTTTCTTATTCAAATAAAAATGCTGAATTTTGAAGAACTTTGAAAGTGCATGTGTGAAGTGTAGCCTGCTTTTTGAGTTTGTCTGCTTGAATTACCCTGTAGTTTTATGTGGTTTTCTTAAAAACCAAAACAGTAAAAAAGATTTCAAACTAAAACTGCGCAACTTGCGTTTGTTGACAAACATTGAACTTTATTTTTTGTATTTACTTGCAAGCAACCAAATGTGGGTGTGGAATCAAAATAAATGTCGCGACAATCATTTGCTTGATTTTTATTCAATATGAAAGAATAAGACAAAAAATGGCTCAAAGATAACCAATTGCAAGAATGTTAGTTATTCAAACTTTATAATTTAAACGGCCCTGAAAAAAAACTGGTTACATCACAATCAAATTTATTTAACTGAGTTTAAAAGGCGCTATTTATCTAGCGTCTTCTGTCTGGGGTTGACATGTTGAACACACACCGCACACCAGCAGCAATGTATTTCCGCGAAAACCACACACCTTGTGGTTTGTGCTGTTGCACCGGTTATCTTCAAAACTCGTGCTTTGCTTGCCTACTGCTGTATCAAATATTCAAACGCGCCAAAGTCATTCAATTCAATGTATCCGCTAATTGGCCGCCCTGTGACCAATCACCTTGTTGAATTCAGCAGATGCGCCAATCAACAGCGGAGGGGAGCCCGAAAACAGAAATCCACGTTCGCATTCAATAATTGCACACCACGGGTGTCTTTTTCAACTGTGTCGGTCGACTATAGCCGCCGTTTTCAAAGTTGTTCTAGAAAGACCACACTGTAATACACGTTGCGCGATTGTTATTACATTGCACGTTATACAGTGCCTTCAACATTATTGTTGCACCTCATTTTATTTACCCATCTGCACAGCACAGGTGTAACGCGAGCGTATTGCTTTTCGCAGCCGAACTGTGAGCGAACGCTCCGTTGAAAATAAGATAGGTTTCTTGCTGATCGCTTCTGTGTCGCGGAGAAAACTCAAACGACAGATGAGCAAAAAAAACTATTGTTTCCGATGTGTAGTACAACAAACAGCGCAGCGAGTCAGTTGATTGCCAAAAAAACTCCACTGTTCCATATACATTGTATCGGGTCTTGAGCTGATCTTTCTGCACACATGCCGGATTGTCAGGGAGGCTTATCAAAAAAACAACGTTGTTTTGCGAATTACTCTTTTCAATAACAGAAAAAATACAGCCGTGCGTCTCGAAGATCCCTGTATTTCTATGATTACGCAGTCCATCCAGATAGTTTTAAAAAAAAAATTCGTAAAAATAAATACGGAACAGACGTTGGGCTAATGAGAGTTTTTGACAAAAAAACGACAACAACCACAACAACAACAACAGCATCACCAAACAAGTCGACAACAACAACATATAAGCGACGATGACGGTATGGGGAGAGAAAAAATGATTGTTGTAACAGAGCGCCGCACACGCACCGGTGGTGCAGCCCAGACAGTGCCCAACACCGGCGAAATGGGAGCAGACACTGGCGACAGAGCGAGCAGACGCCAACACGGCGGCTCCCGCCTGTCGGGCGACGTGACAACCGCGCCGGAGTGTGTGCATGTTGTTTTTGAAAAATTACGATTTTTTTTCTCGTGCGCACACACACACACAGACGAGTTTCCACATATTTTAACGAGCGTTTGTATGTGTTGCAAAATTGTTTTAATGTTTTTTTGCTCTATCTCGGTATATATAGGTATATATAGTATATTGTTTCTGGTGTCACCTATTCGGTAAAGATTGTTTTTGGTTTCTCTTTGGTTGCTGTTGTTGTTGTAAGTTGCTGAGGGTTTCTCGATCACTACTTGTGAAATCTCTATATCGCGTTGTGTGGTTGTGTGCGTTGCGTTTTTACAAAAGCAGACTGTGTACTAGCTAGGATTCAGCGTACAATTTTGCAACAACAACAACAACAGTACACATTATCAATGGATAAGGTGTTTGCAGTGTTCTAGTTTCTCCAGTCAGTTTAGCCGTAAATTCGACTCCATTTTCATCAAAACAACTTTGCGCTGTGGCAAAAAATAAGATAGTTTTTGCACTTCTCAGCTTTTCACAAGCTTTTGTATCGCCATGTTTACAATTCATGTTTAAACATTATTTAAGTGATTTCCGCAGAAAGATAAGTTTCAGGACAAATATGCAGATAATCTGCGGCACACTATTTTGCGGTAATCATCTGTCGGTTCCCCCGGCTATCAGCATTATTTACGGTTGCTGCAGCAGCGTGTCTAGACGAAAACGAAGCGCGATATTGCAGCAGAACTTGTTTGTGTGTGGCGATGAAGCATTTTTTTCACCCCATTGTGGCCATTTATTATTATTATTATTATTATTTGTCGCTTATCGCAGGCGTGTATGTAAAATGTACGTGTGTGTATCCACAATCCAGAATCCACCCACCCACTAGCTAGGCTATGTAGCTTGCTGCGACCCGTTGTGTATTTCGAAGGAGTCAGCCGCCAAAAAAATCTTGCCCCGCCACACACGGGTTTTTTTCGTTCGTTCGTTTCTGTGTTATTTTCAACATGCTCATTCAACTCTTGCGGTGTTGAATATTTTAGTTCCTGGTTGTTAGTTAAGTCTCAAAAATGCATTCTTCGCCACTTTACTTTGCATATGTCTGCTGGTTTCTCATGTCTCAGAGTGTAGGTCCACATGAAATGCTTGCGACTAAATTTCAACAACTTCTGCTGACTCTGTGTTGCACAATTCGAGACTCCAGGAATTTCGGAAACTTTTTACTGGTTTTTGAAATACACAAAAGATTTTAACAATTTTGAGAATAAAATGTAGATATTTTAAAATTTTAATATTTTGTAAGTGAGCTATGACCGTACCGAAGTAGGGTACAACGTGAATGTTGACACTATTAGATTTTTTAGCAGGGTTTCGTCTCAGATGGATCCCAATATCCCTCCATTCCTGTCTTTGGCACTTAGCTCCACAAATTGAATCCATTTGGAAAACAATTACACCTGTATCTTGTCTCGAAAGAAAAGAAAATTATTGGTTAGTTTCTGCGTGATTGGTTTCGTTGTCAACTGTGAAAAAGCTTGTGTATTACCCAAAAAAAGTTTAATCTTAGCAAGCCAGGTAGAACTCCGCGAGCCGCTTTTTTTGCGGAATAAGCGATTTATTTTTGTTTTTGTCGTTTTTATCTGTTTTCTCATTTATCGGTAAGGTTTCTTATCCTAAAACTGTACACGTTTGGTTGTTTATTTTGTTTGATTAACCGGTTCTTTTCGATTAATTTTTTGCTTGTTAACCATTACATTTAAATTTGCCTGCTTTTTATTCTTGTTCAAGTTCGATTTGGACGTGTTCAATGTTTTTTTGTGTTCAATTTTTTGGAACCACTGATAGTGGCCGTTGGCGTAACAAATTTTCTATCATATCGTGTATTTTTTTTGTAGAATCGTTAACGTCCGCATCGTTTATGGGATGGCGGTAACTGGATGCTAACAATACGTTACAGTCGACTAGCCAGTTTCGAACTATTTTCTTCCAGCGCCCATCCGATACCAAGAAAAATGGCCGAAAACAATCTTTTTCGCCAAACTATTGAAACACAGTTTTCTTGTCGTGTCTCATCGTTTTTCGTTGCATTACACGATGAAAATTTTGCCGCATAACGCGCACACACGCAATGCATACACTCACGTTGTTTTCTTTCATACATTTTGTTTTTGATGAGCGTGTAGCAAAGGTTTTTGTCGCTTTGGCCTTCAACACAAAATTTTGCACGCCTATTTCGCGCTGACGGTAAAAAATAGAAATAAATAAATAAATAAATGTCGAATGTGCGCTTGGCTCGTGTAGAAATTTGGAAGAAAAAAGAGCGACATGACCTGTTTTAACGACTTGCCTTCTGTCATGGAAATGAGATGATTTTTCTTTTCGTCTATCGCCAATGGTGACACTTCAAATATGGTTTTGTGTTCGTTATATTATAGATTCCTTGCTGCCGCTGCCATATTGAATGCGCGCGGGTAAATCTTTGGTTGTTGCTCCAGGATTTTGGATTTTTTTATTTTATATTTAAACAATCTCACAATACATGTGTGAACATGCATACATGACATGTACGGTAAAAATTTTCAATGAACCTGAAAAAACGGCAATTTTGCCGGCTAGACAGAATGGCAGACATTGAATTCCCTTGAGCCCTTACGTTTAAGAAGTGCACTATATAGCGACTCACATTTCACATGAGATTTTTACTCCCACAGGCTGATTTTGTTTAGTCACATTTTGAGAGAGAACACGGGAACAAAAAGCGGGGTGGTCTACTCACTTGTGTCTGTTTCACTGAGGTGCATTGACACCTGTTCAATTGTCTTCTTCTTCAAAAGCGATTTAGCTTACTATGATTTGCAACCACCATTTTGTTTGAACAAAGCATTATTACTGTTGGTTTGTCACAAGGCCTTCTGTAATAAGATGACGCATTTATGGATTTCCCTTCATGAGACTCAATATCGAAACAAAAAGTGACCAAACAAGGCGGAGCAGTTTGTTTTTTACGATCTTATCAGAGAGTCATGTATTTTTCCAATCTATCACGCGTCCCATCTGTTGTCATCTGTCACGCCGTAGCATTTTAAAATCACTTCTGAAAACCCTAGAATAATTTCAAGTGCTGCGTAGCTTTTCTGTTGTTGTTTTTTTAAAGGTCAAAGCGGCATGGAAGGAACCATATGTCAACCGATCCGAAAAAGTACGCGGCAGCTGTAAACTGCTGTGTACATCTATTAAAAGTCGTCAAACAACTTTACATGTATAACAGTCCATATTAGAAATTATACCGTGTGGTTCTAAGCTGCCACCCTCCAAATGCACACAGTTCGCTATGATTATTCTACAACTTGACAAACACAATGTCCAAAGTGTTCAATCATCAAAACTGTCCGACATTTCAACCGAAAAAAAAGTCCGCTCCTTTGCGCGCGTGCTCATCTTCTGTAGCTTGCATAGCAAAACAACAACAGTTTTTTGTGCCCTCTCACGTGGCCATTCTTGATGTTTTTTTGTTGAACTTTTCAGTTGAACTTTGTACAGTTTTTGCTCCAGTCTGCAATAATAGTAACTGTGCAAAGTGCCGGCGCCGCGATAACAGTTCAGATAAAAACCGCCAAGCAAACGAGCACACACACACGATTTTCTCTGCGTTGTTACTTCACTTGTTGTTGCTTGCGGTCGCCTGTCGTACACTTTTTTCTCACCATTTGTTGTTCACGTCTGTGAACATCAAGCATCCCTTATACTTAACACCTTTTTTGTTGTTGAAAAAACTCCAGACAATTTTGCTTCATCATGTTGTTTTGTTTTTTCGTCTTTGAAATAATTTTGGACGAACGGTGCAAAAAGAAAACAACTTGGCGAAAAAATGTCGAAACGAAACTCATCTTGTTTTTTATCCGGAAAAATTACTGTTTCACAGCATTTTTCACCGCGTCGGAACGTTCCAGTTTTGTTCGCGACGGTTTTCGTGTGATGTTGTGTGTCGTTTTTCTCTTATCCTTGCTTTACGTGTTAGGACTTTTCCTCCATTTGTCCATACAATATATGGCATGATTTCCTTGTGAAATTTTAGGGTTAGAGACCGCGCGCGAGCGTGATGCAATGGAATAAACGAAAGATCAACGAGAACAACCATCAGAGATAAATGCAATATTATGTGGTGGTGAAACATCAGCCAGTCGGAAGCGCAAATTGATTCGTAAACTCGACGCGCTGCTACGCGGCGAAATTCGACGGAACCATCGGCGACAACAACAACAACAACAACAACAACAACAACAACAACAACAATAACAACGAAAATCATGCGAACAACGCTGACTCGGCGAGCGACGTGATGGAACATCAGCGTCAGTTTGCTCAGCTGAAGCTAATCCTACGCGAAATGGACGTGGAGGACCTAGACGATTGCACCGATGTGGATTGCTTCTGACGGACGGTCAACTCGGAAAGCGCGGCGAAATGACCACGGTTCGTCGTGCTGTTGAGTGAACAGACGTACGGCAACCGGAACGATCAATGCCGCACCGTTAGCGAGACATCATCAGCGATGATGATGCTCAATCAGCATTCGGTTGAAGCGCGCGGTCGAAACCACCGACAACACGAACGTCGGTTGGCGCACACGAGCTACTCTGCGTGCTGTGGAGGTTCGAGAATGAACTACGAGAGAAAACGATCAACCTGAACGTTGTGCGACCGTTGCCGTGGTGTTCGACGAATCGACACAAGAGATTGATGAAACTGAGCAGAATCAAAAGCAAACGGAGCATCAGTCGATGATGGAGCACCGTGAGTGCTGTAATCCGTATCATTATACGATGGCTGTGCACGACACACCAGTGGATGACGAGCACGACGAAGGCATCGCCGAAGATTCAGGTTCGTTCGCTCTTTACTGTTGTTGAGTGTCATGTCAGTGACAGAAGTTATATTAAATTACAATAGGGTCAAGTTTGATCAACAGTTTCAGTGGACCATTGGCACCACATACCAAAAATCATTGGTACAATAATTGGTAGCGGTTTAGACCATTAGTGTTGATCCGCAAACGCACAAATATCTCTGTTGATTCTCTTGCTGGAAGATCTTTTGTGTTCGGTGCCAAGTACCACGCTCGCGGTGTGTCGCGATTTCAATTATTGTCGTTTCCTTACACCGCTCACATTCGGCGGTGTGTCGTTACTCCGTCGTAATCTGTCGAGAATATCCGATTCCAGGTCCTAAATCTATCTCGGAAAATCCATCCGATTTAGAGA
>JASANC010003956.1:0-77660 GCA_030248135.1 Theristus sp. LFF4_11
GAGCCAAGTCTTTCACTGCTTACACAAGGCCATATTCCTCCTTTTATATGCGTCTCCCGCATTTTTAGATAATTACTTTGTTCGTTTGTGCTCAGTAATTTGATATTCGGCACATACATGTACGTGACACCTACAATCTGTATGCGCTGGCTTCTCCTTTTTATTATTCGCGCTTATTATTTTCTGTGTACCACCAATCAGTTTCTCATGCATGATACGAAGCTGAAGCATACAAATTGGATCCCACTAGACAGAGTTTTTATGTTTGCCAGTAATCACTGAAACAATAAACCGACAGTTCCTATCTGTTCTAAAAAGTTTTTGTTTTTCATTTGTTTGTTATGAATTAACCAGTGCTGCGTGCGGCGCAGGTGCAATTTGTTTAGATAATCTTGGAATTTGATACTTGTTAAAAAATGAATTGAAGTATAGGCGCAAGTTCTCATTTCAGTCAGAATTGAAATCACAAAGGACGAGACCTAAATTACATTCATGGCGTTGGCGGTAGATAGACATAAAATTTTAGAAATTCTATTATTATTATTATTATGGTTGTGCACTGTCAGTAACTTGGTTTTTTATTTTTGAAAGTTGAATTTATGTGAGCATAGCTTGAAAACAAATTGAAAAAAAAAATAAATAATGGCAATAGGGGTCCACATCAATTGTGGTGAATGTTGCATTGTGCTAAAATAAAATTCTATATTTGCCGTTTGGTCTTCCTGTCTTGCAACATGCAAACTTTGAAAAACCAGGGTGGAGCTATTTTGAACTAGAACTGCTTTAATGAAACAGTTTATTGCATTTATGCATATAAATAAACTTCAATAAATACTTGTCATATCAGAGCTACAGTGTACCTATTTTATGTACGTTGTGGCCAGTGAAGCTTTTTATGTTAGGTCTGGGTAATGTTCACCTTTATTGACGGAACCCCGGTGAACTTATTTTGTGCAGAAAGTAAATGTATTTTTCGTGCAAAAAAGTGAAACAGCAGCTTTATTAACATCGCTTAGCAACAAAACAAACTCACCCACTCTCATGTATTTTTATTGTAGCATTATGCTGGTCATTCGCCGCCCAGGGATTAATTTACGCTAATAAAATTCGGTTACTGTATTTATGTACCTAAAGCATCAATCAAGAGATGAATTAATAATAATCTGTGTATGATGACAATCGTAGAAGTGAGCGTTACATATGTACATATATATTATTAAAATTGATTAACTTTACAAAAGCATTGAAACGATTGCTTCTCAGTCGACGTCGGTTGTCGTATTGCGTTCAATCCAAATAACTCATAATTAAGGTGTTTTGACCAGTATGGTTGTAGACCCTGGGGTTCTTGTTTCCATTAGCGTGTTTCACTTTGTTGCTAAAAAGGTAAACATCAACTTTTGTAGCGCGTTTTCTGTGCGTCTTTGTTTCACAGTAACCAAAGCAACATGGTTACTTTATGGTATTAGCGACCGCTGGTTGTCCGTCAGATGCATAATTCATTAGCCTCTGATAGAACCCACTACAGATTGCACAAATCAAGCTAATACCGTATTACCTCTAATAAACCCCCATGGGGGTTGTTTCTTCAGCGACTACTGGGGTGTGGGGTTTATTTTGGGGGGGGGCTTTATTTTTGGGGGGGTTTATTTGGAAACCATTTTTTGGAGTGGGCAAAATGGCAAAAATACCTTCCATGGCAGGAAGGAAGTCGCAGAAACTACTCCTCTACATAGAAATTTCCTTTTACAACAACCTTTTGTAATGAAATTACCATTTAACTCATCCATTTGGGGCCTTTTGGTAGCACAATTTCATCATTTTCACTGCAACCGAAAAGCCACTGAATTCGCTGGGTATGTGTTCAAACGGTTCAATAAATCCCCATGGAGGTGTTTTTGGGGGGATTATTTGGAAACTTGTCGAGGGTGGGGGTTTATTTTGGGGGGTTTAATTTTGGGGGGGGGGGTTTAATAGAGGTAATACGGTACATCAGCAGTCGCTCACACGCATCCATTTGTCTTAATTGCCTCGCTCATCAATTTCACCTTAATTTTTGCCGAACAGGGTGATGCATTCAAAAAGATTGTTTTTATCGTTTTAACGGACATATTATATTAACTATGATCATATAGTTTTTGTTGCTACAACTACGATGTCGGCTTTTTGAACATGGCAAAGTTCATGAATTTTTTCAAATCATTGTTTTTGAGTGGTCTTCAGACTTCCGCTTCTACCTTCTACAGTACGTCCTTGAACAAAAAGTACACGTTTAAGCTCAGAATAAATTGAAAAACGGCTGAACGGCGAGCACTAGGAAAACTACATAGGAAACATCACTGAAAACAGTTTTTTTGTTTCAGTACAGCTGTGTATAAATACACGAAAATGCACATTTGCTGATGTTCTTTTTCAAAACCTACTAGTTTTAGACGCTGATTAAATCGTGATCATTGCGTTCAAATTTTGAGTTTTAGTGCATGTCCTACTGTACCTATACTAGTCTGATCAATATTGCAATTATCATCGGCGGACTCTGTACCAGAAGACTGATGAACCTGTCACAAACAATTTAATTGAGTTCTTTGTGTGCCACGAAGCCCAGTAAATACATGTAGCAGTTATTTCGGTCTATATTTATCATACGGATGCGCGAGCGAGCGTCAGCGAGCGGACAGCGCATCATCATGCGGATGCGCGAGCGAGCGTCAGCGAGCGGACAGCACATCACATAATATGAGGCCGTTTTCCCCTCGCGCGTTTTTTCAAACTTTCTCCGCCCTGCAGCGAGCATAGTACTAAGCCACAAACGCGGTTCTGTGCACACGAAACGAACACCCAAAGTTGTGCTTGGAGCCGCGAAAAATTTTCATCGGACGATTTTTCATACGCGCTCTAGACACGAAAAACCTATTCTGAAAATCGTGGTACTTCTTTCCGTTTTTTTTTTTATTTTTCTGCTATGTATTCTCCAGGTGTGCTCCCTTTCAATTTTTCCGTGCGACACTTTCTCAGTCGAACAAAAATGTTTCCTGGGGTTCAGTCAATAAAGGTGAACATTACTCAGACCTAACATAAAAAAGCTTCACTGGCCACAACGTACATAAAATAGGTACACTGTAGCTCTGATATGAGAAGTATTTATTGAAGTTTATTTATATGTAAAAATGCAGTAAACTGTTTCATTAAAACAGTTCTAGTTCAAAATATCAGCTCACTGGTTTTTCAAAGTTTGCATGTTGCAAGACAGGAAGACCAAACGGCAAATATAAATTTTATTTTAGCACAATGCAACATTCACCACAATTGATTACGCTGGACCCTAGGAAACATTTTTGTTCGACTGTGAAAGTGTCGCAGGTAAAAATTGAAAGGGCGCACACATGTTGATTACATACCAGAAAAAAAAAAAATACAAAGGGAAAGAAGTAACACGATTTTCAGAATAGGTTTTTCGTGTCTAGAGCGTATGAAAAATCGTCCGATGAAAATTTTTTCGCGGCTCCAAGCACAACTTTGGGTGTTCGTTTCGTGTGCACAGAACCGCGTTTGTGGCTTATACTATGCTCGCTGCAGGGCAGCGAGAAAGTTTGAAAAACGCGCGCGAGGGGAAAACGGCTCATATTATGCGTGATGCGCTGTCCGCTCGCTGACGCTCGCTCGCGCATCCGCATGATGATGCGCTGTCCGCTCGCTGACGCTCGCTCGCGCATCCGCATGATAAATATAGACCGAAATAACTGCTACATGTATTTGGTGTATTTCGTGGCACACAAAGCGAACTCAATTAAATTGTTTGTGACAGGTTCATCAGTCTTCTGGTACAGAGTCCGCCGATGATAATTGCAATATTGATCAGACTAGTATAGGTACAGTAGGACATGCACTAAAACTCAAAATTTGAACGCAATGATCACGATTTAATCAGCGTCTAAAACTAGTAGGTTTTGAAAAAGAACATCAGCAAATGTGCATTTTCGTGTATTTATACACAGCTGTACTGAAACAAAAAAACTGTTTTCAGTGATGTTTCCTATGTAGTTTTCCTAGTGCTCGCCGTTCAGCCGTTTTTCAATTTATTCTGAGCTTAAACGTGGTACTTTTGTTCAAGGACGTACTGTAGAAGGTAGAAGCGGAAGTCTGAAGACCACTCAAAAACAATGATTTGAAAAAAAATTCATGAACTTTGCCATGTTCAAAGCCGACATCGTAGTTGTAGCAACAAAAACTATATGATCATAGTTAATATAATATGTCCGTTAAAACGATAAAAACAATCTTTTTGAATGCATCACCCTGTTCGGCAAAAACTAAGGTGAAATTGATGAGCGAGGCAATTAAGACAAATGGATGCGTGTGAGCGACTGCTGATGTACCGTATTACCTCTATTAAACCCCCCCCCCAAAATTAAACCCCCCCCCCAAAAATAAACCCCCACCCCCTCGACAAGTTTCCAAATAATCCCCCCCCCAAAAATAATCCCCCATGGGGGATTATTGAAACCTGTTTGAAACACATACCCAGCGAATTCAGTGGCTGGTTGCAGTGAAAATGATGAAATTGTGCTACCAAAGGCCCCAAATGGATGAGTTAATGGTAATTTCATTACAAAAGGTTGTTGTAAAAGGAAATTTCTATGTAGAGTAGAAGTTTCTGCGACTTCCTTCCTGCCATGGAAGGTATTTTTGCCATTTTGCCCACTCCTAAAAAATGGTTTCCAAATAAACCCCCCCCAAAAAATAAAGCCCCCCCCCCAAAATAAACCCCCACCCCCAGAAGTCGCTGAAGAAATAAACCCCCATGGGGGTTTATTAGAGGTAATACGGTATTAGCTTGATTTGTGCACCTGTAGTGGGTTCTATCAGAGGCTAATGAATTATGCATCTGACGGACAACCAGCGGTCGCTAATACCATAAAGTAACCATGTTGCTTGGTTACTGTGAAACAAAGACGCACAGAAAACGCGCTACAAAAGTTGATGTTTACCTTTAGCAACAAGTGAAACACGCTAATGGAAACAAGAACCCCAGGGTCTACAACCATACTGGTCAAAACACCTTAATTAATGAGTTATTTGGATTGAACGCAATACGACAACCGACGTCGACTGAGAAGCAATCGTTTCAATGCTTTTGTAAAGTTAATCAATTTTAATATATATGTACATATGTAACGCTCACTTCTACGATTGTCATCATATGATTATTATTAATTCATCTCTTGATTGATGCTTTAGGTACATAAATACAGTAACCGAATTTTATTAGCGTAAATTAATCCCTGGGCGGCGAATGACCAGCATAATGCTACAATAAAAATACATGAGAGTGGGTGAGTTTGTTTTGTTGCTAAGCGATGTTAATAAAGCTGCTGTTTCACTTTTTTGCACGAAAAATACATTTACTTTCTGCACAAAATAAGTTCACCGGGGTTCCGTCAATAAAGGTGAACATTACTCAGACCTAACATAAAAAAGCTTCACTGGCCACAACGTACATAAAATAGGTACACTGTAGCTCTGATATGAGAAGTATTTATTGAAGTTTATTTATATGTAAAAATGCAATAAACTGTTTCATTAAAGCAGTTCTAGTTCAAAATAGCTCCACCCTGGTTTTTCAAAGTTTGCATGTTGCAAGACAGGAAGACCAAACGGCAAATATAGAATTTTATTTTAGCACAATGCAACATTCACCACAATTGATGTGGACCCCTATTGCCATTATTTATTTTTTTTTCAATTTGTTTTCAAGCTATGCTCACATAAATTCAACTTTCAAAAATAAAAAACCAAGTTACTGACAGTGCACAACCATAATAATAATAATAATAGAATTTCTAAAATTTTATGTCTATCTACCGCCAACGCCATGAATGTAATTTAGGTCTCGTCCTTTGTGATTTCAATTCTGACTGAAATGAGAACTTGCGCCTATACTTCAATTCATTTTTTAACAAGTATCAAATTCCAAGATTATCTAAACAAATTGCACCTGCGCCGCACGCAGCACTGGTTAATTCATAACAAACAAATGAAAAACAAAAACTTTTTAGAACAGATAGGAACTGTCGGTTTATTGTTTCAGTGATTACTGGCAAACATAAAAACTCTGTCTAGTGGGATCCAATTTGTATGCTTCAGCTTCGTATCATGCATGAGAAACTGATTGGTGGTACACAGAAAATAATAAGCGCGAATAATAAAAAGGAGAAGCCAGCGCATACAGATTGTAGGTGTCACGTACATGTATGTCCCGAATATCAAATTACTGAGCACAAACGAACAAAGTAATAATGGAATCACGAGGTGCAATGGCGGCGCTAATTGAGTTGAAGAAATATGGTTCTCAACAACATTCGCAGCTTCATGTTCTGCGGCATAAAGCAAAACATGAATAAAGTTAATTGTCTCCGGCTCTTAACAACATGAGTGAAGCAGCAAAATGTTGTAAGGTCTTGCAACTCGATGCGGTTGTTTTCAAAATTTATTGATCAACCAGTACAGAGTGCGTCAAGCGCTATGTATTTTACGAACACTAGTCACACTCCCTCTAGTTAAAGACTGTGAAATTTTACATATCTAGATACTTTTGCAAATACTTCTTCATACTTTTGAAGATTATTAGATCTTCAAACAAAATGTAATGTTGGTGCTCGATGGTTATTTTCTTGCCGTCCTGTATTCAGGCATTTGGGAAACTTGTCGCATGTTTATAACGACTCACCATGATTGCAGCTTACGAATGTAGTACCGCGTTCCTCTAAAATTGATATAAGTACTTAGCCAGCCAGAACTGTTGGAACCAACTAATGAAGTGAAAACTGGTCAAAATCAACTGTCGGAAACTTAACGTACTTTGTGTTAAATGCTGCACGCTTTCAGTTTTTGCCTAAATGTGCCCTCACACAAGTTTGTAAATTGCCACTCGACTACACACATGGCGACTAGCACGTTCAAATTAAAATCGTACACGTTTTCCGGCAGACCCTGTACATTAGAAAGAAGGCGGCAACCCGACGCTGCATTAAATCTCATGTAACCAGCTGGGAGCTAACAACTAATAAAGAGAAAATTAAGACCGCGTTTTTCAACCACTTCCACAGCAGTTTTCAAGCTTGGAGTCGCAGAATTTCACGTTTCAATTTACACAAAGCGAAATGGTGAGATCCGACGAAAGCAGAACAACCAAAAAACTTAAAACTAACAAAATAAGATACCGTATTACCCCCATTAAACCCCCCCCCCCCCACCATTAATCCCCCCCCCCACCAATAAACCGCCACCCCCACGACAAGTTTTCGAATAATCCCCCCCCCCCACAAATAACCCCCCATGGGGGTTAATTGGAAACCTGTTTGAAACACATACCCAGCGAATTCAGTGGCTGAATGCAGTGACATTGGTGAAATTGTGCTACCAAAGGCCCCAACGGGATGAGTTAATAATAATTTCATTACAAAATGCTGTTACAAAAGGAAATCTCTGTGAAAAGTAGAAGTTTCTGCGACTTTCTTGCCTGCCATGCAAGGTAATTTTGCCTTTTTTCAACAAACCCCCACCCCTAGAATTTGTTTGTAAATAAACCCCCCCCCCCACCAATAAATTCCCACCCCTAAAAGTCGCTAACGTATTAATCCCCCAAGGGGGTTTATTGGAGGTAATTGATTTGATTGTAATAAATTTTGACAAAATCAACGTTTACACTCACTAGGCAGCTGTCGTTTGCTAGATCTTGTTGAAGTATCATACATCCAAGCTGTTTCTCGCAATTCGCGTTCACCTGCCAGGACATCCGTATTTCTAATAGCACTTGTGGATGCAGGTAAACAATCAGTTGTCAACGGCTCTGGCGTGCATTCCGGGCTAACATCTAAATGAGAAAATGTTTTTATAGAAATGATGCACACATTAAAATTGTATTTTGAGACCGTTTAAAACAGCTAAATATTATCATAATTTTACTTTTAAATTTCAAATTAAAGAACAAATGTCAAGCCCATTACAATTTCGTTTCAATTTCAAAGAAATATCACCGGACACATCGGAATGTTGGGCCACAATTAATGTTCGTGTAAGAGGGCGTAGCCCAGTCCCTGTTAGTTTATGCTGCAAAAAAATGTTTTCACGACACAGAAACTTTGCTTTGTTGTAATCTGGTGAAAAAATCAAACGGTGGTGCGTGTATCAAAATGTGAACCTACATTTGTTAATGCATTTAAAAAAGCTAAAACAAGGCTAATCTGATCAATGATCATAATCTGAAGTGGTTTTGAAATTTTGTTTGAGAAAAAACTTGCGATTCTTGCAACTTTGCTGCACTGAGAAAGCAAACGATAAGCATCTGGTGAGTAAAACCCGTTTCCCACTCCTTTTTACGGCACGGACGTCTCCGTCGGCGTATGCAGGAACTAGTAAAACTGTTCAAACGATGCGGAAATTTGAAACGGAACGTAACTGCCGCGCATTATTTTTTTCACGATTTTCTCAGGGGCGTGATTTTTTTTCAGATACGCGCTAATTTATGCCTGCAGATCAATCAACTTAATTGAAAATAATGTCAAAACAAAGTCAAGTTGAATGATTTTCAGGCAAGCTGGAAACACCGCGCAACTGACAAAAGGCATCATGCTACAAATATGTTCGAAAATGATATGTACCAGGTAGTTGACCACGCAAATGGGATGGCATGTTTGTATCGGAAACATTGTTATCGCAGTGTTGCTCAACATTGCAAACATTTCACTCGAACCAAAAAGCACATACCGTCAAAAACGATATTTTGATGCAAAGTAAGCACTGCAGAGCCAGTGGCAGTTGTTTCTGTTGGCAGCAGGATTTTGCTGTCGCTTGCTGTTGATGTCGTGTTAACGCTGTCACTAGTTGTTGTCGTTTTGCGGTTGTATGGAGCTACAGAAGCCAATGGTGGCGCAGCAGTTCGACGCAATGGCAACAACTGTGCGGTCACCGGTAAACTGGAAGAATTCACACTGGCAACGTGCGGCTTTGGCAGAGCTGACGACAACGTTGACGTGGGCACATTCGTTGCAGACGGAGAAGTAGTGAATGAACAGTTCAATGTCAGAACATCTGTAGCCGTTGTTGAACGACAACGACGTGCACAAGATTCTCGTTCTTTTTGTGGTTGTTCTAAAGAAGCAAATTGCGTTTCTTGTTTATTTGTTTTCCGCACCAAAATTAAACAGAATGTATTCAAAACTTACCAGTACTGATACAGTCAAGCATTTTCAGACTTTTTTGTGTTTCCTGCACATCTGACGGACGCTCTTTGAGTCGAATCGCGCTGGAATTGTCCACATCATTAGACTCGCGATCACACTCAACAGATAATGCGCTTTGATGAGCCTCAAATTGCATTCGTTGAAATACAAACGTCGGCGCCGGAGTGAGCGGTGGCAGATTGCTGAACGAAACTGATTTCTCGCTGGCCGTTGCAGGGTCTTCAAAAGAATTGCGGATTTTAATTTTATCGAATTCAACGTGTTGCTTAGTGGCTTGTGGGTTTCGTTTTGCATCACCAGTAAAATATGGACCTGCGACATTGCAAAACCTACTCGCTGCTGTGCAACGTCTGTCCTGAGATATATCTTCAGGGCTAATCGCTCGCAGCGAAGGCCGAACTATGGACACGTTCGTTGTTATTGTTGTCGCACTTGAACTTGTTTGCTGGCCAGATGTTGTGCACACCGAAGATTTTTCTCGCTCTTCCCCAAGTATTTCACGATTAGCAGCTTTTAATGATGCAAGTTGTTTGTTGTTTTCAGTGCGAACACCAAATGGCATCGATTGAACAACAGAACTTGGAGACTCAGCTTTTGATGTCTGCTCGGACGTAATGGCGGTAGTTGACCGTGTTGCAGTGGATTCATTAAAAGGATTGAGAATTATTGTTGGCTTGGACGTTGTGCTGGGAACGGTCGCACAAGTAACAGTCGATGTCACAGCATTGTTCGCAGACGATCCACCAGCAGTCTCAATGTTGCTGGTTTCCACTTTGCACGCTGCTGATGAAATGTCGCAACCATGTACACTTCGACGTGAACGTGGTGGTGACCAAAAGTTGACGAATCGACTCAATGCACTACTCCGCTCAACTGACGACGATATTGACGCGTTTAGACTGTTGTTTTGCTGTGTGCCATAACCGTCAGTCCCACATGTGTTGGTTGACTCTTCCAATGGTGCAGAGGAGCGGGGCTCATGATGATTATAGTTGCTCGTGCCTGCAGCGGACAGAATTGGCGCTGGTGAAAACGACGTGGGAGTGAAACGTGCGCAATTTCTTGCATCAATTTGTTCGATTGGCAGCGTTTCATTGAGCAGAACTGGAGCAGGGCTGGACACTGTCATGCGTGATTCCGACTTGCTGCAATGACCAACCGAATCGCTGATTTGTTCAGCGGAAATTCGCGGTTCTGTTGGTCCGTCTTCAGCTTCAGATACATCGGACAGCTGTTTCGCTAATTCTTCATCATTCAGCCAACGTTTATTTTTTGCTTGAACTGAATGTTTTATTGTTCGTACTTGCCCATTGTCTGTAGTTCGTTGCCTTGTGCTTGTATCGAACACAGGCGGCACTGGTTCGGCCACAACAGGTTTAGTCAGTAAGCGCTGGCTACATCCGATTGGTGTACTTGGTTGCTGAGACGATGACAGATGCGGCGTCACAATAATTGAAATGTCGTTATCGTCATCGAGTTCCATGTCGATTTCGCATGTATTGTCCACAGACGCATAATGCCTCAACGAGTCACAAATCGGTTCCAAGTACACTTCCTTTTCACTGTGACTATCCACCGACACGACTGAGCTTTGTTCAGTTGTTGTTCGTTTCGACAGCGCCAATGATCGTTCACAAATGTCTGAGTAAGTATCCGTAAAATCGACCATCTCCGCACTGAAACTTTCTCGATTACTGACAGATACGCCGATGATGTGTTTGGCTGGATTTGTCTGAGAATTAACGGTGCTGGTTTGACAAACCAGAGGACAATCGAATTTAGTTGGCACGCGTGGCGAGGACGAAAACGACGACCGCCGCGTTTTCGCCGTTATTGATGGTTGATATTGACATTCAACAGTATTGACGGTTGTGTCTGCTTGCTTGTCGTCCGAATCACTGAGCACTTTCGACTGTTGATGCAGCTGGGCGATCTGCTGAACAATGGTCAACGGCTTATTTGACAGCTGGCTCATGTCGTCAAAAATGTGATCAATCGAGGAGCGAGCAGATGCAGCCGTCGAGAAAGGACTGCTCGCCTTTGAATCGGTTGTTCTCATCAAGCTCGGCCGCACCGGCTTCGTCTTCAGTATCAAAGTGTCCGTTCCCTCTTCTTCCACTCTGATATCCACCAATCGACCACGAGGCAATTCTTGAACTTTCGTGATTTGCGCAGCACTTGAGGTGTTTGCTTCAGCTGTAATCGGTTGATGCGCTTTGTCGGCACCGTTGGAGCTGATCAGAGCCGATGTTGTTCCTCCTGCTGTTGTTTCCGATGGTGGAATTTTCGCTGTGGCTGTCGGCGTCTCACAATGAAATCCACCATCCTTGGCGGCATCCGATTTAGCGCCGCAATCCGCAGACAGATTTAAATCCGCGTTTGAATTTGAATGCCCGCTATAGCGGCCGATTTCTTGCCGATCGTATCGTGCTGCATGCGACGAACTGCGCAGACGGCGTTGACGCGAATAGGTCGGTTGAAATGCACTCAGTGCGGAGCGAGCGTTGTGGGTGTCCAGTGTCACGATCATACTAGTACGGACTTCATATGACACTAAATCTTTTTATTAGGATGAAATTTATGGAATTCACTACTTCTGTTCCGGCTTGCTCTTCTGCTTTTAGCAAACGTAATTGTAAAAAAAGATAATTTGTAGTGTTATAGCTGATTGGTTGTCTGAAAAAAAAACACATCAGGTTCAAAAAAAGAATGTTTTAGACGACTTGGACCATGTTTTTTAGCGTGTTTATTGCCTATAGCAGCCCACTCAGCGCAAAACTAGTTGTTGTTTTTGTTTGAGACCCACATTTCGAACACATTCGGACACATCATAATCCAGAATTTTTCATGCAGCGACTTATAAAGAAGGATTGTTTTGGTTTCTGCTGTGTGTTAGCTCATTCTTTTAGATTGAGTTGAAATTTTCACAGGTCTACAAGTTAAGACTTTCAGGTATGCAAGTTTCAAAATTCGGCAAAATTGATAAAGCTGTTAAGAAAGGTGACCCACTACTTCTGGCACACACTGCAGAATAAAGAGCCTAAAAAATTCTAAAAAGTAAGCCATAAAAACAAAACTGACGTGTTATAAAAGATGCTGAAAATTCCCGTTGCTTAGTTATTTTAAAACCAACAGACGGCGTAAAACAAGAAAAACAAAAAATAAAAACACAGAGATTCAATTTGTAGCATTGATTTGACAAAACCGGTTATGTTTCTACTTCATGTTCCATCATCTGTTGTATGGTACTGTGCAACAAACCATGCTTTGTTAACGGTGCAATAAAGCTAACTGTTTTTTTTCTAAATCACAACTACAATGTATATACGATTGCATTCGTCAGCCAAAAAACGGATTTAATTACAGAAATACCGTAAAGTCTTGCATATAAGGTTCCTCCCACTTATAAGACCCCCACCCAAAAGTGGGCGGAGTGTCACACGGCGGGAAACCAAAAAATTCAAAATTTTGACTTGGTCGAAATCTTACCCCGTTTATAAGACCCGGAATTCCTAATGTTCGCTTTATAAGACCTCCTCTTTTTTTTTTTTTTTTTCTTCTTTAACATCCAATGCAAATAAAAAACGTGACTTAAATAACCACAATTCGCCCATGTTCTAAAGCAAAAAAAATACTTGGAAGTATGGAATTATTGGCAAACGCAATCCACTGCAGTAAATACCAAAAAAACACACATTGCGATGGTTTTCAAACTATGTATCCATCCAGTTTAACCAGTTTGTTTTCAACCAGTTCAGTTCCTTGCCAATTTTTTCATAGAAGTAGTGAGAGTGAGCATGCAATAAATCTTTGTTTTTATTCCATGTTGTTCAGCTACCCATTTTGTAAGTATGGCCTGGACTTAACGGTGTGCAGTTTGGACTACTGGAACTGGACCTAAGCTACTGGTGCCTGGTACAGTAAAATGTATGCAAATAGTGAATATCTAGAAGAGAACTGCACGATCCATAAGTGAAGAAAAACGATTTGCCGTGAAGATTGAGATTGATTAAGATAAGCGAAAAGATGGCACAAAAAGTGCTGCAGTAATTAATGCATGCATACTTATGATAACCACCTGAAATTTACACCCCATAAAAAATTGGAGAAAGCAGAAAGAAAAAATGCGGCAAACATCAGTGTGGAAACAAATGAAAAAGAAAATGAAAAGTATGTACGTTTTCGATTTACAATGCTTTCGATTAATAAATATGCATCCAGTGAACTGTATCATGATCCGCTTAATTATATTCTAGCATTCTTGGACGGAAATGCAAATTGAATGTCAGAGAATGAAAGATACACCGCACAGACCGCAAGTTCAGCCACCCTGTGTAAAATGCAAATGAAATGGTGCGATTTTTTGCATCTAGTACATATTGGCATCTACAGGGTAGGGTGTTTCAGAAGTAGTGGGTAGGTGTTTGACGCGTTATTTCTCGAGTTGTGTTGAAGCATATTCAATCAAATTTTAGACAGTTGTTCAAAAAAGTTCAACTTAGATATGTGAAAATTTCAGAGAAATTCATTTACCTGCACATGAATGACAGAGCAAAACACAAAGAAACTCAAAAATGGACTAGAAAATCCAGATCACGCGATACCGTCAGAAAACAAAGGACAACACTCAATGCAAACATTCAACAGAACACTTAAAATGTGTATGGCGATAACAGCAAACATTAACAACAACGACAACAGTCAACTCAATCAAATTTCTCAAAGTGTCCACCATGAGCCTCAATGCATCGCTTGCACCTATCCGTCACGGCCAAAACCGCCTTCTCGCACGCATGTACGCTGGCGGCATCGATGCGAAGGCCTCGGAGATGAATTGTTTCAGCTGGACGATGATTGCCGATTAAAAAACATTTCGTATTCATGCATGCAACGATTCGGCCGCATACAAGCTAATGTTTCACCCGGTTCCAACCAAGTACCCACAGTTGCGTGCTGAAATCAATGTTTTTGTGGGTTTTGCTCTGTCATTCGTGTGCAGTTGAATAAATTTCTCTGAAATTTTGCACAAATCTAAGTTGAACTTTCCTGAACAACTGTCTAAAATTTCATTAAATATAGTTCAACACAACACGAGAAATAACGCGTCAAACACCTACCCACTACTTCTGAAACACCCTGTAGTATCAGAAAAATATAAATTATAACGCTACAACAAAACGTCACATAACAATGCCAATCCAAACGTTCTTTTTTATTTAGTGATGACGCGGACCCAGCATTTTTTAAAATTTTAATGACAAATAACGGGCAATTACGTTGTATTAGTTATTATTGTCAAGAGACACAACTTTAAACGAAACGAATTAACCCCATCGTATATATAACGTAGATTATGTTCATACGAATATTTTTTTTGTAAAAAACTTTGCTTCCGCACAGGGGCAATGTTTTTTTTGTTTGGGCTGAAAATTGATGAAAGGCTAAGTTTGTCCTTCCCAAGTAAGCGACTGAAATTTCAGCTCAAACGGTCCAACCGTTGGCGAGTTAGAGCGATTCAAAGTTGTACCCACTACTTTTGGACCACTCTGTGTATGAATTTGATTATGATAATTAACATAAAAAAGCGTGAGCCAAACATTCCGGCGCAAGCCAAGCTTTCTCATTGCCTCCCTCCTTTAATTAACAGGCTTTCTAACTGTTGCAAAGGTTGCGGAGCTGTGCAACGCGAAACAGCAAATAACATGTTGTATTATATGTGCTTGCGTTAACAGTACTCAGCTTGTTTACTGATACAGACACATTTTGTTGTGTTGATTGATACACACATTGATACGGCTGTTTTGTTGCCGTTTCAAACTTGGATAACAAACACAAAGAAACATAAAAAAAACATTTTTTGAGAAAATTGCGTCATTTAGCCCCAATTCTCAACCAATGAGCTAACACAAAGGTTGGATGTGTCTACTATTTTCGGTGACAAAAATTATCCTACTCAGAATGGTCACAAGATTACACTTGAGGTCTCTGTTCCAACGATGTTCAATTGTTGGCAAACTTAAAAAGCAAAAGGGACATGGAAATGTTAAACAGAAAACTGTGCATAATCCACAAAGTAGGCCTCCTCCCTGTGTGTCGTTAATAAAATAATGGCGACGACACTGCGTAATAAATAGATCGGTTATAAATAAAATACTGAAAAACATATCGTTGCCGTTGCTTCATGAAGGAGATATCTGCACAAAACTACTGAGTGCCAGCCCGAATGGGCATATTAGATACAATGATTCGGTTGCTAGGATATACTAAGCATATAAAATAAATTGCCTGGACACGTTTGTGGTCGCATGCAGGATAACTGTGAAAGAGACTTTGGAGATGATGGCGCTAACCGATCCGACAAAAGAAACAAATTGTGATTTGTGTTCCGGAGATGCAATTACGAGATAGGTCATCGACAGCAAACAGTAGAACCGTATTTCAAATGAGAAAACAGTACATGGTGTCTGAAACCACACTCCCAATGCTGCATCTCGAGTTTGGATCAACACAGTCAGGTTAAAAAAATTGTTTGAGAAACTTTTTGAGAAACAGAAATTTCTGTCCGTTTGTTTTGTGTGGGTAGACAGTGAGCTTTTGATGGAAAAATACTTTTTTTTTAATTTAATTGTTCCCGCACCGGCTCCGGAAACCATAAGGTACCAAACTCCGGCGGAAATGGGCAATTCTGCCCCGAGCCCTATTTACCCTCGGCTCTGGAGGGAGCAGACCATTAGATGTTTCTCCATTATGTGTCTTGTCCACAGCGGGATTCGAACTTCCACCTGCAGAACAGCAGACAGAAGTCCTGCACCTGCGCTACATAGACGTTTTATGATTTGCGATTTATAAGATGAAGACCAATTTTCATTTGCAGCCGTTTTCATGGGAAGGAAACTTTGTTTCGAAAAAGAACGACGGCGGTCGCCTGGTAGGCGGTGCAAGAGATACTAATCGGTTCCAGGGGGGGGGGCAAACAGGTGTCAAGCATGAACACACAGTGATCAACAGATAATTTAAACAAAATGAGAACATAAAAATTTTGAACAAGAAAAACAACAGAGCCACATTATATCAACGTTCAAAACAGGTCACAAAACATTAGACTGAAGCCTGCTGACAAAGGTTAGCCAAGTTTTTATCAATGCATTTGATAACTCGAGAACAAAGAAACAAAAGGTGCCTAATGTCGCACTGAAGTGCAATTGATAAATAACTGATAACGGATCTGGCCAAAGTTATAAGTTTTTTTGACAAAATATCAGATAGTTGCGTTTTTGACAAACGTGTTTTATGAACAAGCAGAAAACGCGTCATTGCAGAAAACGTCTTTTTGGTTGATGAAATATTTTTCATTGCACAGTATTTTTATTGTGGTTAATCAACTCCTTGTTCGATGGTACCCCCTGGTCTTCTTTGTGCCTCGTTGGATGGGTGGGTGACGGGCTTCAGCTCCAGTGACGATACCCACGTCGTGACCAAAGTACGTATTAGAGTAGTATTAGAGGGATTCGAAAGTTTCACAGAAATCTCTCGCGTCTCTCTACTGCAAAGTTTGTCTTTTTTATTAATTATGAAATTGTGAACGTTGCCTCCCTCCAGATGCAAGCCAAACAATTTTGCAAGTTTATATGTTAAATTTTATGAACATATTAACAAACTTCTTTCAACGACAAACATTCGTTTTAAAAAGTTGCTCTGAAAAGCCACACCCGACAACAATCTAGGCGACTACCGTTCAAATTGTAAATTAATGAACGATGTTTATCAACCTTATTTTACAGTCAACCGCCAAGCCTCCCGGCGTCACAGGGCTACCGTCATGCAACACCCGACCCCCAGGTAGATTGCAACAATATGTAACGTTTTGTCAATAAAAATGCAAACAGTTTTGAAGCCAAGCTTGATCACCATCCTATAAAGCGCAGAAGCCTTCACAGTGAACCACTAACTCGTCAAAAACACTGAACAATAAGAGAACCGCCAACTTCACACGTTCTGAACCAAATAAGTAAGTAAGAAAGTATTATCGGTATTATTTGCTCTACCTCCTTTTTTATTATTCAAATCGAATCATTTTTTTGCAATCACCAAATAGTTGTCTTAAAAGTGATGCATATGATCGTCCAGACCACAACTCTTCTCTTGTCAGAACAATGCATGATCACCAAGCTGCGCTACGAAACGTCTTCGCGGTAACGCATTGGCGCGAACTGAAAGAATCGCATGATCAAAGCAAACAAAACAGTGTTGCCGTGCAAAATGATATGGCCACGACTATTGCAAATCTGCGTGGGCTCTTGGCCCACGCAAGTTCTGTAATAGAGAACTTGTTTGCGCAGTTAGATAGGGGTATAACTTTTTTCTAAATTTCCCCTTTTCCTTTTGCTTGCACTGACATGAAATTTCACTCCTAAAATTTACTTAATTGTTCATGAGTATATTCACACACTTTGGTTGTAAACAAAACAAACGAATGTTTGTCGTTGAAAGAATGTTGATAATACAGTATGTTCATACAATTTTTCAAATAAAATTGCAAAATTGTTTGGCTTGCATACAGAGGGAGGCAAGGTTCACAATTTTATAATTAATGAAAAAGACAAACTTTGCAGTAGAGAGACGCGAGAGATTTTTGCGACACTTTCGCATCCCTCTAATAGTACTCCCCTCCGGGAGTAGCCCTAAGATGCAATTTTTTTTGTATAAAATTATGGTTTTTCGCATTCAAAAAACATAACATAATTTGCGTTCAGTAACCTTACTCCTCCCCTTCCCCTTTTTGCAACCTGCAGGTGCTGAAAAAAGCATGTTGAGCAATCTTGTAGATGACGGACTCTGATTATTCATTGTATTATGCGGTGTGCAAGTTGTCTGGTTGTTTTGGCTTTCATCTATACTTTTCGCGTCGTTGTCCATTTCAGAACATTTTTTTGTAGCAATAAAGTTAAAAATACATTGCTCAAAATGTTTCATTTAACTGAAAACGATTTAGGTATATCAAACACAAAAAAACGAGGTACCGCACAAACGGAACAGTAAGAATCTCTTTTTTTTGTTGCAAAACTCTTGACATGCAAATAAGACATCACACCATCCACAAATTACCAGAAAACCTTAGTGTAGTTCAAAAAAAAACAAAACAAAAACAAAACATCAGCACCGCAGTAAAAAAACTAAATAACAAGTATCATAGTTGTGCATTCAAAATCACTGAAAGGGTGCAAAATAACAACGACCCATAGGTAAACACCCGATAACAGCAGCCGTTGGAATAATTGATCATGGTGACTGATTGTTGGTTTTCGTACGGTTGATGTGTCGCGGTTCCCTCCACAACTGTAAACCCCATTCGCCATTCGTTCATATTTTCGGACGACACTACTTTCTGTTTGTTCACCAGGTGTTTTCGACCGTCGAAATCGACAATTTGTCTGGGCGACGCGGCACGATCCGAAACAGGACTTGTTCGATCAGCCTGTAAGTGACGTGAGCGCGCGTGCGATTTACCTAAGTCGGCGTTACCAACAAAGCCACCGATGGCCGGCTTTTTGGAACCAGTCGATTCACTGCCTGTCTGGCCTTTGGCCAATTTGGCGCATTCGGCCGGATAATAACCGCCAGTGAGATTCGCAGAAGCAGCGAGCTCATAAAGCCGTTGAAACGTGAACATCGAGTACTGACGCATGAACTCGGCCGCGTCTGTGTCGCATAGGTGCGCCATCGTGTCCGTTTCACAGTTGATCTTGCACATCACGTACGCGCAGATACTCGCCATGCTTTGTCGCTGCTCTACGAGATTGTCGGTTTTCATCGCAATTTGCAAGTTTAAACTGGCTGTATTAAGCGTCGCATTTGAGCCACAGGTCGGCTGGCAGCTGAAAAAATCATGCCGAAACGCGTATGAGTGGTTTGTGAGAGAACGCTGAAAACTAGTTGATTTGAGGTTGGCCTACATAAGTCACAAAATATATAGGGCGTTAATTAAAGTTAACTTCACGCTCTTTACTGGTTTCTTCTTCTTTGCCCGTTTTTCTTGGTAACATTGCGGCCTCTGACCCGAAGAGTTGCGCCCCGTTCAATTCCGGCCCGAATATTTTTGGCCCGGACGATTCCCGCATGAATATTTCCGGTCCGGACGATTCCGGCTCGGCGAATTTTCCCCAGAACGACCGATAAACTGCTGGGAGTTGGGAGGATTGATTTTTTCGCATTCCACAGTCAACCAACCAACGGTACAGGTGGTTTACTATTGCTCGAGAAACATTCGCCAGGCCGGAATTGTCCGAGCCCGAATTCTCCGGGCCGCAATTGAACGGGCCGCAATGAGCGGGCTGCAACTCTTCAGGACGCAATTGAAGAGCCGCAATTGAACATACGTCTGCGTGAATTAACGCAAATGGGCTAAGTTTTGTCCTATTGGATTCGGATTTCACATTCTCCCATTCCCATTCCGTGACTTATGAAGCTTCACGTTGATTTGATACATGCACAGTAATTGTAATAAATTAGTAATATTGTAAACGACGAAAAAAAATGTTTTTTATGAATATTTTATATAGAGCTGAATAAATAACTAATTAATTGATCATAATACATACCTGTATTTCACTGTAGCAGCGTACTGATTCACGCAATTCTGGTTGCTGACAAACTGCTGTATGTGATTGCGGCAAACGAAATTAATTGTCGCTGAGAAGTGCGACTGTTGCTTATCATGCGACTTCAGTGTGCAGTTGTTCATGCACGGACGACTCCGCTGTGCGGCGCTACAGTACTTTTGCATCGTACCGGTGCTGACGCCGCCCGCTGCACTTGGATCGAGCAGCATATGTGCGTTGATGCCGTCAATCGGTTTGCCGAACATTTGAACCATACTGGCCAGGAAGCAACGCTGGTCGCACGTCATTGTTGGATCGTTTGAGTCCCTTTTTGCACGAAAAAGTGGCTAAATTCTCATCAAACACAGCAATATTCTACCAATGCAGACCACCAACAACAACAAAAAAGTGAGAGACTACACTTACTGACGAAATCGTCGAGCACGCTGCTGACGACGAAATCGTTTTTCCTTGTGCTGTTCTGCTGAACATGGAAAGGATACACTGCGATTCAACCAGAACTCTCAAGAACTGCTGTATCGAAGTTTTAAAACTAAAATGAAAAAAAAACGAAAATCACGAACCAATCGTTGGAAGCCACTGGCCAGTGATCACCAGCGCAAGCATTACCGCCAATTGTATCTGAGCTGGCCGAATCCTCTTCACCATTATGATCGCTGTATTCGCCATTGTAACCGCAGCGAATGAGTCATTTCACATGCTGTCCTTAAGTGTCATCAGTTCTATCCATATTGTCCAATTGATGTTTTCAAGAAAAGACAGCTTGCGTTGCAATTAGTTCCGCTGCGGTCATCAGCGTTGTCAACGTGCTACCGTGATAAACATATTATGATGCGAGACTGCGACGACGCCACCCAGTGCCACCACCACCGTCGTTGCCGACGCATAATCGCCCAGAAAATTGGAGGAAATGATCGCGTAAGTGCGTCTGCTTCGAAAACTTGACAGCATTACCATTGCTTATCGCGGCACGCGCACACACGCTGCGTTTTACTAAGCGGCGTGTCACGGTCGTCTGTTTAGCTCTCTCGCGCGCGCGCGCAAATAATCGACTCTGACGGGATGTACTACTTTGTGAAACGGTTTCACTTGGAATCCTTCATTTAGATACCGCCGGCAGATATTTTTGTGTATCACCGACACTCGCAGCGGACATCACATTACGCGCTTATTTGTATGCTCAACAGCAGAAATGGGGCGGTGCCGGTAGTCGGTTTTTTTTATGCGCAAACGTGGATATATATGGTGGCGAAGTGAAAACGACCGTGAGTTCGCAAGCACAAAACAGCAAATAGGCCCTTAAGAAGAGATGGCACTCTATTGCCGAACACAACAAAATTGCCAGTTGAGCGTATAATTTTAAAGGCCACACACGCGTGTACAAAAAATGTCTTATGACATTTTAAAAACGAAATGAACAGCGACCACCGGGAAAACGGGGCAACTAAAACGGCACTCTAACATATATCTACACGTATGCCACACACCCGCAGGTCATCTAGCGCCGCCAATCCATCTGTTTAGCGTTAACAGGCAAAGCAGCATTCGAAAAATGGGGACACACTGAAATTAGCTAAACACAGCGAAGCAAAAGCGATTAAAACAGGCAGGCGTTTGTCGGCAGTGGAACGGACGCAAAATAGCATAGGCATAAGCAGTGACAGGACAGTGCGTTGCGCCGCTTGAACACATACAGTGTCGACTCAACAACAACACACACACACGGCCAACTTTTGGTGACAGCCGTGCATGTATGGTTACTAGAACTGGCATACACATCGTATGTGTCCATGCACTTGCAGCCAATCATTTTGTACGGAATGGCCGAGTAAACATGGCAGCTTTTTTCAGGGTGCAAGGAGCGCGCGAAATTTGAATGAAAGGAAAAAGACGATCAGAAACCCAATTGTGTGTGAGATTTGACGTGTCTTTTCAAGCTATCTGATTCTTCATGCGATTCTGTTCATTCTTTCGCCTTTGCCCACACGATTGGGAATTATCTTGGCATTCTTGTTAAAAACAACTCCTAGTTTTCGACTGATCCTGCCTTGATGGAGAATACAAGGACTGCCTTATTTATTCGGCCATACTGTACATGCGCGCGTGCGCGTGAGTGAAGCGCGCGTGCAACACAGACGCTGGAAACGACGCACAATAAACTTGCTGGCGCACACGCACGCACAAAAATGCGCCAAAAACCCACACGACGTGTGCCACATGTGGCCGAAATTGCACACGCGCCTGTGCATATCCACAAAGCGCTCGCGTATAATCGTGTTGACGAAAGCGCCAACACAGCTAATAAAGCTAATTTGAAACTTGAACCATGAAACTGCTATACGTGTAGCACCCGCGCGCACCCTATTATACTTCCTGTGCGAATGGTGATAGTACGATCAGGGAAATCAGTCTGTGTTATCTTTTTTGCAAACAAAAAGCTACACAAAAACAGACGAAGCTCGCCAAACGAGGGTGCTGTGAAAGACGAAAGGAATGTTATGTATGCACATGTTATGTATGAGATGTGTTCAAAACAGTGGTGGTATCAAACAGGATAAAATTGGATGCGACTGATACTCAAGGTACAGCAGTGCCAGAATCAACACAGGTTTCAAAAATAATCATCAAAGCTAGACACATTTAAACGAAGCAAAAAAATGTCGTTACAAAACTAAATCCGGTCGCAGCAAGCTTTACGCACACGAATCAGTAAACAGCTAATGGAATGATTTACATATAGATGCACGTCTACCACCATACTAAGCCAGCAGATTATTTTGCGTGGTCGCAAAGAAAGGCATTTTGCGATGTGAATGTACATGGAGGCCGGGTTACGGTCCGATTTTTCTACCTTTTGGTGTCTGCATGTTACGAAAGATCAGAACACTCGAATGGCCTCGCGACCACCATCAAAAGCAGCGTGTAACTATGCAAAACATCACAGAAACGTGTATGTATACATCATCCAATGATCAGACGACGCATATTGCTTCTGTTGGACGGTGTTTGCGAAACACCACAGCGGCATCAAGCAAATTCGCCCGTTCGCAACCAACGTACGGAAGCAGTCACCCGAATTACAAAGCTCGAGCTGGAGCGTGTATTATTCTATGATCATGATAGGTACATACATACATACAATACAATGTATGCGTATTGCACGTTGTTGACGCCTGCTTGTGCCGCTACACGCAGTTTCAATATTAAAGGACGGACGGCGTCATTGGATCCAGCAGACACATGAAACAACACTTTGCATCAGATGAATGATATGGCCGCCTCGCCGCATGTGTTCCTCGAATGGAAATCGCCTCGAAATGGAGAAATGAGAAAATTCGAATGTTCCATCTTCCCTATTCTGGTGTGTGATACTAGAATACCGAGAAATAGCAACATGTAAGCCGCTTGCGCACGTAAAATGATAACTTCCCATTACTACACCATGTATTTTGGTTTCAATGGTGCAGTGTTGGCGCTAATGCGTAAAACAGCGCATTTCCCTTCATGTTCATTTGACGACAGTTTGATGACCCAAACGAGAAGGAACAGCACAAGTGATTAACGTCTGGCACCATCACATGAAACGGCAAGCCACGCAAATGTGCAATTTTGACTGGCAATGATATCGACCAACATACATGTAGTAGCCAGTAGCGCACGCAGACGATGACTGATGGTGCAATGTGGTGGAACCTGTCAAACGGTATTTGACATTTGCGTGATCTGAAGTGGGATGCAAATTAGAAAACGTCGAATTCCACAAAGTTGTGTGCCAGTCAACGCAAAGAGACACAACAGCGCCCGTACACGCACGCACATACACAGTATATGCAACGAAGCATTTATATGGACAGAAAGTGTCGACTGCGATAACGACCGCAATAAATTTTAACATGAGTTTCCGCACACTTTCAGCTCCGTAGTCCAACGGTAACTAGTCGATCTGCAGAATACAGCAAAGCGTTTGTGCTACATTAGGTTAGCCACAAATGAAGACAAAAAAAACAGTGATCGCGTTTCCAACAAAACATCAAATGACGTTCACAAAGAGAGCCATTCCAGTGCGTGAAATCAAGTCGCTTCGCAATTGGAATTACGACACAGAAGGCGACAGAGAACGTACATGTACAATTGTATCTGTCATGTCGCTCAACACAATACAGATATAGAGGGTTAAAAACAAATAACCACAACCCTAACAGACCATGCGACAACAGATACAATTTTGCAGTGTGCCTTCTCGCTTGCAGTGCCGCGCCATTGCGCTTTTTACAGTGAAAAGCATGTGTCGTACAGTGACGAATAAAAATGTATTCACTGAGCGACTTATAGCAAAAAATGCTTTAAGGCAAGCAACTAAACAACTTATGGATATACATACATGCATGTGTACATAGTCTGTTCGCTCTGGTGTCGTTGGTTATCACTAACACCAAAGACTATTTTGCTGTTCAATAAACGCTTTGTGTCCGTACATTTATCGCGAGCTGGTAAAAAATGCCTTCCCGAAAAGCATATTGACTGACTTTACTAGCGATTGTGCGCGTTTAGTGTGCAAAAACGTGTAGCTGCGCCGTACGATACCTCGAACTTGAACAACAACAACAACTGGGCAACATGGCCACACATGGCGAAGTTTACTGAAAACGGCAATTTTGCTCGGAGTGCAACGACCGCAGCCGCAGAAAAACTTTTGTCGTGCCGGAAGAAATATTACCGGGCCTGGAGACAGTCGCTCATTTCATCATCATGACCATGAGCGGCAAAAAAGAACACGTATTATACGGCGTAGAAGCCTTCAGATTTGCCAAATCACTGCATTGCGGCGGTGTACCGAACACGTTCCGAAAGACCGGGACTACGAAAGTGAAATCACGACATGAATTGATGATGCCGCTGGAATGAGAGCCAAGCACACACACTCGTGCAGCTTCGTTTCGTGCAGGCACAAAAAGTGTGATTATATTTGCAGCACATACACTGTAGAGGACTGAATAATTTAAGAAAGACAATTTCAACAGGGGAAGCGAGTGTCACTTTAGTGCCAAATGCGTGCACGTGCATGTGCGAAAGGTTCCCAGCGCAAATCGAGTTTTCTTTTAGCAACGTTGCAAGCTGAATCACAAGTGTTGCATCAACACGGTGCAAGACAGTTTAGGTGACGGTCTTCTTTCTTCCTAAAACATCGTTTCCTTGATATTATATATACAAAACTACGTACATGTGCGTCTGAACTATGTACGCATGTTGCTGTGAGGCTTTCTGTAAAGATAAAATTATCCAGTTGAACTACGTTTCAGTTTTACAATCATAGGTCGACTATTGGTTTAATAATATTGGATGTCAACTAAGAACGCTAATTCTCGTTTTCATTAAATTGCTAAGAACGGCCCATTTCTTAGCAATTGACGTCCCTGAAAATATAGTGTTTTTATACATTGTGCTTCTGACAAAATAATGAGCCGAGTTAAGACAGGGTATACGATCACATTTCCCCGAGCACAACATCGAGCTCAGGCTTAGGCTTAGCTCAGGCTTAGGCTTAGATTTAGGCTTAGGCTTAGGCGCAGGATTAGGCTTAGTCTTCGTGGCTGTCGGCGTCGTTCGGTGACCGCTGGATCGGCCGCAAGATCAAAATTGAATGGTCCGAGAGGAGTCCGAACTTGAAGCCTTTGACTTCTGGGTTTGGGAGATCTGACGGATAGTGTGTACCGCGCGGCGCCCACCATTGCAGCGGTGTCAAAAAATCAACGATGATCGGGCGCTGCACAAGAAAATGATCATCAGTTTAAAACATCGAATGTCGTCGTTCATTGAGAACAATGAAAAACACATTGAGCAGCTGAGAAAAAAATGAAAGTGAAAAGCCGAGAGGATGAACATCATGACATCAGTGAAGCTGACAATGAACTTGTGCCACTGCCAGATGAGATTCTCGATGACGACAATGATGTTTATCCTGAGTCAAAAAAACTGAATTTAGGTGATTTTTAAATTTTTAGGTAGTTTTGCTGAAATATTATTGAAAAAGTTGAATTTCGATATAAAATTTGAACACCTAAAATGTGTTCCTAAAGGAGCATTCATGAAGCAGTATTTTGTGACCGCGTAGCTATGTTTTAACGCAGCTGCGCGTCACTAAATAGTACTTCATGAATGCGCCTTTAGTTGTAAAAGTGTTTCAAATTTCACGGCTTCACGTGCAACCAGTCGGCCCCACGGGCCATTTACTTTTGTTATGTTTTTTGGGACACCCTGTACTTATTAAGCAACAATTGCTGAAATTAGGATTTTCGCTGTGTTATTTTTTCGTCTTGTAGAAGTGTAGCGGCCGAATTAATGGTTGCTATAATTGGTTTATTGTACAGTAGTAAAACAGTAATTGTAAAACTAATAAGTGCGATGGCACACATCAAAACAAGACGACACATACGTACTGTAATTGCGCAGGGCCACAAAAAGTGCGTGTTTGTTTAATAGCACTACTCAACTGATGTTAAATTCGTTACATTCTTACCCAACCACCAAACATGTTTGACAAGATTTTGCTCTGAGAACGGGTCCTACATATCGGTCACCATGGACACAAATATTTTGGCGTGTAAACATTAACAAAACGCCGTGTAAAACAAATTTGAAAAAAAACTGAGGACCCAAAAACGTGTGCCTTCGTCAAAACCGGTTAATGCGCGTGTGTCATCGTGCGCGCGTTTACAAAACGATGAAATGTTCTGAAAATAAAAATGGGTGTGTGTGTGCGCGCGCGTATGCCACTTATGCTTTTTCACATGAGCACACGCTGCAACGTGAAACAGAACTGAACAAACTTTTACACGCAACACTGCCTTTTGTGATCGCTACGTTTAGCAATTGAAAAAAACATACCGTTCACACCGCTTGATCACAGACGCTTTCAAAACGAACTTTTTTCAAAAATGCATTGACAGTAACAACCAACAAAAATGCGCTTGCGTTTGACTGTGGCATTTTTGTTCAAGCCTAGGTAAGAGCATTAAAGCTTTGCTCTGTGTGATCACAGTCATTGTATCTATTCTGCACTGTACAAACATGCCATTCACATGACACATTTATTGTGAAACCCCAGAACCTAAAAAGTATTGTACATCTCTGCGTGTCTTTCGGTCTGTATGATTTGCAAACTTTTTTGATCCACCTGTTTGATGATCTCACGCCGCTAAAAATCCTAACATAAAATAAAATGCGCCTCCGTGTTACATCCGCATCTGAAAGAGGACACCATCTTATTGTTCATAATGTGTAAACGCTTTTGAGTCCCCTATTTCCTGAACAAATTCATGTCGTTAAAACATATTGAACGACACACGGCCAACCTATTTCATGCATTATAGAATTTTTACAATCCTAATATTCGAATACAGACGTAAGAAAATTTCGAGACTGTTTTTGCACATCGGTTTCGCAGTACCACTTTATTATCGACTAAATACGGGTTGGCATCATCCACACCACACGTCAAGGCCGATTCATTAATATTGTCTAACTATTTTCATGATCCATTTTTAACGCTGAAAAGGCCCTGCCCAAATTGCGTTATTTGTTGCGAAGAATTTTAAGCGAAGCGCATAAAAAATAGTTGATTGATTTCGTGATGCGTCTTTGTGCACAACTTACATTTAACTATTGAAATAATTGAATCCGATCTTCCGTTTTTTAGATCTACAATGTATCAGTTTTTCACACCGACAGGTGTCGCGATTTTTCATCCGCAGTTATTGTGATGGCTATTGCATAAATCGATATGAAGTGCATCGTTTGAAATTTTAATCCCCGCAGTTGTGTGAATTTCGATGTTTGAAACGCGCTGCATGACAACATGAGTGTTTCTCACGCACAAAAATTACTGTCAGATTATGTCGGCTTAAGTTTTCCACTAATTCGGTGGATTGAGTCTGCAGAGAAAATCGACGATAAGGTTTGAACATTATTTTAAAAATTAGAACTTTAATTCTTCCAAAATACTGTTATAATGTTTTAATAGCAGACTTTTCAGGAACTGGTTGAAGAGAAACTTTACTGGGTGCGTACCTACGAGGCGACACAAGAATTGGGCGCTGCTATTGTTGACCACAAAGATCAGTTGGACCCGAAAACGGTTTATGAAGTCCAAAAGCAGTGCGAAGACATCAGCGAAAAATGGGATAAACTTGGCACAAAAGTAAGTCAAAACCTTGAGGTTCAGTTCAGTAACCTCAGCTAGATCCACAAACTGCAGCTTGTAAAAAATGTTTAACTTTTGAACTTTGAGCCACAAATCAAACAACAAACGTAAACGATACATACAGTCCAGGCTGCACTGGATAAATTAACTCATTGTTGTTGACAAAAGCAGTTTCAAGTTTGTTCGCTGCTCATGAACAGGCGGTGCACTTGGTTGTGGACGTGAACAACGACGGTGCCCAACCACAGTACGTCAGTCGTGTGTACATGCAAACGCAGCAACCAGCAATTGGCAAAGTCGCAGCTCTGGAGCCGCTTGTATATCGTTACGCGGGCGAAGCTGATTGGCCCAACACACCATCGCCGTCAAACAGCAGTCTATACGGAAGCGAAACACCACCGAGGTAACTGTTTTGCGTGCAAGTAAAAATTTTTCAACTCATTTTCTTCTGGAAAACTGAAAACCAACAACGTTTGTTGTGGATTGTTGAACAGTTTTGTGCGCTTGAACATTGTGGACATGTTGCAGAGCACTTTTCCAGGCTGCAGGCGCTCGAACATCATCGCTTTGCAGTAGTCAACAGCAGTTTTGTTTCTGCCGACAGTGCTTTGTCGGAGGACACCGCTAGCTCCGTACACCGAACAAAATACAACACTCCTGGACTTGAGGTACCTACAAATTGTAGGCTACAATAATGTCGCAGTCAACAGTTTAAGGCGTGTAGGCTGCCTGTGCACATTGTTTTGCTGTGTGTGTCTACGATTTTACTTGAACTGCATGCTATATGCTATTCGTTAATGTTGGTTGATGGTTTTCAAACGCTTTCATCATAATGCATGCACGCTCAAGATGTCTGCTGATCGGATTGGTCTGATCCAGCGCCCGCTTCAAGATTATATGGCGAAAACCATTTGCTGGCTTTGCTTGGCTTGTATCTGAGTGTTGTGAACTAATTTCTTGAAGTAGTTTTCTCGCAGGGTAAAAACCAGAACGCTACTGAAAGCAGCGACAGTACGACGATTCAGCTCGATAAAAATGACACGACAAACACAAAATTGCGTGACCATTCAACTGCGACGTTAACGGTAAAAGAATTACGACATCACTTGTGTAATAAATGGCAACAACCATATAAATGCTGTTTGCATTGCAGTAATAAAACCGCTGATTAAAATGTCACCGCAAAAAAAGTTGTTTCAATTACACAGTTGAATTAACATTGTTTTTGCTCGACAATCAGTCACCTCTGCACACAATGAACATGCACAGTGCTGATCAGCTTTTATGCAGGTTTACCAAGAGCAACAGAAGCGCAGAAATGAAGAACTGGGCGTCGAAACTGTTGTCCGAAGTGGCCAGTATAGAATTAGCGGAAAACGTGATTTTAGACGCGATAACTTCAGACAATATGAGTTGCAAACTGGGTGCCCCGTACAACAACCTGAATTAGCAACGCAAAAGCTGCGCGACCGACGCATTTTCAAGCGTTCAAACAGTGATCAAGAGATGAGAGCCTCAACAACTACCGATGCCAAACGACCGTTAAACTCGGTAAATTGTGCAACACAAACGCGAAGACGACGAATATCGCACAACATTAAAAAACCAACAAAACGAAAATTCAACCGGCTCAACAAACGAAATCAAAAACGACAACACACGGAAAATACTTTATTGAGTAATAATGTCAATGTACCTCGCGAAACGCTGGAAAATGAGAATTCACAGCAGGATTTCCACTCAGGAACTACTCTTCAGCACAAAAATGGACATCAATCCATGCAGCGACAATATCACGAGTTATCTGCGAATAAAATGTTACAAATGCACAGTGTTCAACAACCAATAATTCAATCACGCAGAACCAAGTCGCTGAGACCTCCCATAGCTGTTCGTGATGGCAAATTCCAAATCAACGGAAAACAGCATCGACGCCAAACTAAATCAACTGCGCTGACAAAAAATCGTGAAAATTTTGACCACAATGAAGAAAATTTAATAACCGGTGGTCGACACACTCTGCAAAGTTTCAAAACGGAACACGCTGATACAACTGACAACTACACGATGACGCAATCAAAAACCACTGCCGCTCTTCAGCCTGATCTCATGAAACCACGCACCGTGTTTCGCCTCAGCGGGAAGCGTAACTTGAAACACGTCACCGGCGAATGCGAAATTGGAACTGGCTATCGACCTGCGTCTAGAAACGCCATGGACGCTGGTAAAATCGTTGTCATCGAGCACACAGACGATACAATCGCTGATGATGACGTGATAATTGAAGAAGACGTTATGGAAGTTGAATCAGCCTCTTGTCAACCACTTGCTGACACTCAGCAACCAACATCCGAAGAGACAATGGCAGAAAAATATGGAACGGTGAAGCAAATTTTCAGAAGACATGCTCGAAATTATGTGCTGTTGTCACCGGCGATTTCGGTGCGAAACGGGCGGTTTCGACTGAGCGGAAAACGTGACATGCGGAACGACCGTTTGTGTACATTTGAGCTTAAAACTGGAACAACAATACAACACACAATAAGAACTGCGGAACAAGAGGAAGTTGCTGAACATAAAAATGACACTCAACCACAAACGACCTGCTGCGAATTTGAGAATGACACCAGACTTTTTTCGTCCAACATGCATGCGACAAAACCTGCCGATATTTCGCCAAGAACAACTGACAATACAACTCTGTCCAACAAACGTCCAATAGCCGATTTAGCAACTGTTTACTATCCAGCCAAGCTTGTACGATCTGGACGCTACCGCATTAGTGGAAAACGGCAACTTTCAAGACATTGTCAACCAGCGTACGAACTCATTGCGCGAGACGCGACAATCAAAATACATCGAACCTTGCCTCGCTCGCACCATCACGACAGAACTGAAAAAGCATTGAAAAATGCAAGGCAATATGATGTTAACGCTGTTAATATGTCAGTTGAGGAGAATTTCTCAAATCAGACACAGACACCAGAGTCAATCCAAAACATTTTTGCGCAAGAAGATCGATTGTCCAAATCAAGTCACAATAGCACCAGTATTGAGTCGCAAAACAAATCTATGATGAGCAGAAGCCGCCGTTTTGCAAGAATAAGTCACTTTCGAATTAGTGGCAAAAAGCAGTCAACGAAGTGCCCTGCAGTTGGTCAGTTTGAATTGCACAGCGGTTTCTATTTGCCAAAACCTAAGAATATTCCACATCGTCGTTTATTTTCAATGGATTCAAAAGACTGTGGAGCAACGGAGGATGTCCTAATACAGAAATTAGAAACAATGATAAAGCATGACTTGGGCGAATTTGGCACTGACGTAGCTCATGAAGAGGGACCAGCGGTCAGTGAAGAACAGAGCACACTTCCAATACCGATTCTAGACTTGTTGCCACTTTTGAACAGTGATAATAAAATAGCACAATTAAGAACAGCAACGCGACCAGAACTGCAACCTGATCTGAAAAGCCCAACAAATAACGTCGCGATTAACGACGCGCTTCAATTTGCGGCACGTTCGGAAGAACCCAACGACGTTGGCGAAGAAAGTACAAGTCACAGTGAACAGCTGCTTCGGTCAAACACATTAGCAAACATTAGCGAACCGTACACTAACCTTGATGAATCTACCACGGATAAAGTGCAAATGCACGATAAATTTCAAAAAACACGACTTGAAGCTTCTGAAACTCATCTTAATGCTCAACATAAAACAACAATGGCTTTATTGAAGCCCGCTATTATGAAACCAACTAGCCGTTATAGGATTAGCGGTAAGTTCAAGTTGGTGTCGCTGCCTCCGCCATTGCATGAATTGCATTCCGGTGATTTGGTGGTTCACAGAAGACACGATCGACGTTATTTGACGCTACTTGCTACTGAAAGCTCAACAAACGAGAAATGGTCCGAGACATTGACACATGCAGATGAATACAAGAGCCAAAATCCCCATGCAAACAGCGGTCAATGGTCTCCGTCACTTCAGGAACAACTGAAACAAAATCGAAAAACTAGAGCGGAATCATTCAAACAGCGCTTACCGTTATTTTTGGAGAATCAAGCAGTCAATCCGGCAAGTTCTTACTTCTATTACGGCTGTTTTTCAAGCAAATGCAATTAACAAATGCAAAAAAAACAAAAGTTATTCCAAAGAAATCATTTTAAACATGTTTTACAACGGAAAGTTGCATGTTAGCTTGCGTGTGTTGCATTCAGCCTGCACTCAAATCGGCAATTCAAAGATGAATGACTGGTGTCAGAATCCAAGATTTACACTGTCCGTTTAACCAAGAACCAATGCTACTTACAGCTACGTCTAATATGTTTTGACAAAACATGCATGTCACACGATTGTATGTTGCTACAAAATTGTCTGTTTTCTGTGGTGCATATTTTCTGTGGTGCAGAGAATAATTCGAAGCATTTTTGACCATCATCACGACAACTTTCAGCTTTGCTTTTCAGCTGCATGTGTGCAGTGACACAGTCAAGTTTTGCGTTATGAAGGCATTTTCTTCGCACAAAGTAAATTATTGTGGATTTACTCAAACGTGTCCAGACTAAAATGACGTCATTTGCCTTGAAAACGCCTGTTTGTCAAAGTAGAGACACTAAAATTTCAGTTTGGTGTGACTGATTCGACATTCACCATTTGTTTATGGGAAGAAATTGGCTAAACGGAAAGTCTGGCTTGCTGTGAACGACAAGCGCATGTTTGGCGGAACATGACGTCATTTCAGTCGGACACGTTTAAAAAATATGTCATACATGATGTGAACAAATTACACAACAAAATGATACAGTAAATCAATAACGTTTTAGGAACTGGCTCGTCAAGGATCTGTGGGATATGAAGGGCGAAAAACAAGCAGTAATGACTCAGGGACTGAACAAGACGAAGCCGGAAAGGTAAAAAAACCAATAAATTACGTGAAACTGAAGCGTAACCACAATTTTAACAAATGTTTCAATAAGTTGGTAGGTTTGTACGTACGTGCAGTCGAACTCACTAAAATGTGGAATCAGCTGATTGGTCGACCGAGCGGAAACTGCTCACACTCCGCACCGTTCTTTTTTCGTGGATTTGGATTTTATTGAAACGTGTTTTTATGAATTTCCAGCACCCTTTTTGTGCTAAAAATAAACTCAAAGGTTAGAGACCGCGAAATTTAGAAAATTTTTATTCCACAGCTCAACTCAAAATGTATTTTTTGTTTAATGACGACGACGACGTCGTCGCTTAATTTTTGCGTGTGGACTGAAAAATAAAAGCCTGAAAGGAGTGCGCTGTGCATGGTTTGCTGCGTGCACCAAGTAAATGAACACAGCAGCCTGCCAAAAACAACTTGAAAACGGTGAAAATGAAAAATGAAAGCAAAGTCGTCGTCGTCCGCGAAGTCGGAACGCATTTTTTTAATTGCGGACGCATGTCGATCGGTCAGCTGGGAATGAAACCCCCTTCAGCTGGCTACACAGCGCACTCATTTCAGGCTTTTGTCTTTCAGTTCACACGTAAAAATTAAGCGACGACGTCGTCGTCGTCGTCGTCGTCAGTAAAAAATGCATTTTGAGCTGTTGAATAAAAAAATTGAATTTCGCAGTTCTCCAACCCTTTTTGAGTTTATTTTTTAGCATGAAAAGGGTGCTGGAAATTCACACTCATTCAAAAGAAACACGTTTCAATAGAATCCAGATCCACGAAAAAAGAAGGGTGCGGAGTGTGAGCGGCCTCCCCTCGGCCGACCAATCAGCTGATTCCACATTTCATTGAGTTCGACTGGTTTTCAGCGTACACCTAAACGAGCCGAATGCGACCATGTGACGAGCACATATTCAAACTTTGTGGTCAGAAATAAGAAAGTTCAAGAAAAAGAAAACATTACAAGTACAGCCGCTAAAAGTCACAATGAATCAGTGAACATAAAGCCCGCGATTGCATCATGTGTCACTACAAGACCTACGGACGTGTCTGTCGCTTCTCACATCAAACCGCCAGCAAAAGACGGGCCAGGCAACAATCACGATGTTCCTCAAAATGGAATTACTGAAGACGCCGCTTCGACAAACGCCTTACCAACTCCATTTAAAAACAACAGTGACGCGAAATCTGAACTGGAAATTGCACGGAACAATGTTTCTTTTTATTAAGCCTACAAAGCACCCGTTTTTTTCAATGTTGAGTTATAGTTTACCAGATTTTCAGAATCAAACTTTTACAGATACCGCAGCCGATAGATCCTGGCACCGCTTTAATCGAGCATCGCCTAACATACATCGAAGACCAGCTGCTTCCGCTGGAATTTATGCGCGAAGGATTTATAGAACCGGTGTGTTACAAAACAATAATAATGAGCATGCAAATACCGTGACATACATACAAAGATTTTAGGCGTTTGCCCAAAAATCTCACATCGACACTGGTCAAGCGCTAATAACGCACGTACCTAACAGCGACAGTTTTAAACAAAATCAACGCTCAGCGGGTCTAGCGCAACTTGGCGAATGGTTGAGCAGCTCAGAAACATCCGACGTATGTTTCACCTTTAACCGCACATTGTCAAAGCATCCTTCGCAGAAAAACGCAACAGTACAACGAACAACGAAGAAAGTACAGAATACGTGTTTGAGCTGTTGTGAGACATAAAGCCATTTCAGAGCAACAAAACCAACAATCGGTGCCGGCAATCTGTAACAACGAACGCAGAAGTTCACAGCAACCGCAGTCGTTCAAAACCGGACATGGTAAGCTAATGTAATCGAAATGAAATTAGAATCATTTTGTTTCAAATATAACAATTCTCAGAAACCATCGCTGCTCAGTTTACTTGTGGACGAATCTCGCCAGGCGAAGGAAGTGGTCGAACACAAAGAGATCTACGAATCAGTTGGGTGAAACTTCGCTGATAGCTACTGTAATTGCCACAAAGCAATTTCTTATTACAACTTGCAGAATCAATCGACTACGTCAATGTATGCTCTGTTCAACGATTTAATGAACTTACTTGAGCGAATGGTACATACCGCTGAGTCTGAAGAACAACTTTACCGTGAGAAACGAGACCAAGATCTACCGGAAGTCGAGGATTTATCAAAAGCTGAAGATATACTGGACAATGAAAGGGTAAATTACAAAATTTAATTTAAACAAACTTTACACGAATTCAAAAAAATACAAAACAAACATCTTTTGTTTTACCCTATGAGTATCATATTTTCTTTTGGTTTTGTAACTCAATGTGCGTATACATAGGCAAGCAGTTTCATGCTTGTCGCGACAATTCGTGATCGGTGAAATGATCCCAGTTCCTGAGATACCAGGCCCATTTTGAATTGCCGCCAAACATTTTTTTCCACGTCTGCAAACACATCAATTTGCAGAACCAAAAGAAACTACTATATTGCAACAAAGTCAACGTTCTTTCTATGAGCAGCCAGTGCTCTTTTTAAAACAAGCCTTTTAACTTCAATAACTCAACATACGTTTTAATTGCAATGATTATTATTAATACTTATATTCTTGCAAAAATCATTTTGAAGCGTTTCCTGAGTGACTTCATGGATTGCTGGGAAGTACGAATAGATGTTCGTGAGTTCCTGAATAAAATCGATCAACGGGAAGATTCGCCAATAACGGAGGAAGAACTGGCAGCCCATTATAAACGTCTGGCTGCACTTGAATACAGAATGGATTTCATGCGCCAGTCACTGTAGGTTTGACAAAAGAACAAAGCCTTTTTCGCTGTGACGCGTATAACTCAACAGCAAAGCAACAGTGATTGCAGTTACAAAGCATTCGTCACTCGGGAAGCTCTGCTGCGCCGCATGCAACAGATGCATCAGTCATTTGACAAACTGGAGAACAAAGTGTATGCAGATGACAACAACGAGAAACAGTCAACGACGCAACAGTTACTTGCGGTGCAAGTAAGACTGTCGAACCAATTGCTATTGCTCACATTGGTTATCAGAACGCAAGTACTCAGTTACCAAATGACAGGTGGTGATCAACAACAGTCCAGTCAAATCAAATGTTGCAATGCAGGATCTGATGAACGACGTTCAAGCGCACATTGGTCTTTCGGAGCGCATGAGCGTCGAGCTTCGCTCAGCTGACTCGACAGACTGGGCTGGCGTAACAGACCTGCTAAGCCGCCAAGCGCACAGCTGGTTGACCGGCTTGAAGCACCGCGAAGCTGAACTGCTCAGCGACGCTCCGCCGCAATCGCAGCTGGCTGCCGCTGAGGGTTGGGCGACTCGCGCACGCACGCTCGTCAAGCGGAATTTTGACAAAAGTCAACGCGCCACCGATTACATGGATGAACTCGATGTACGCTATTTTGGCAGACCTTGTTACCAATTCAAACTTCATTACTGAAGACCGAAAAAAATTTTTTATGTGTCGGTTATGGTGTATTAGTTTTTTCGTACGTACATGATGTCCTGTTGTTCTTTTTGCTGTGCATGTATAAATGTACAGGGTGGGCCAAAAACTGGGTTCTAAATTGCTTTGTGTCGCGTCCGGCATGAGATATGGGTCTGAAATTTAGAAATTTTACAGAACTTAGGCTTGCATTTTTTTTTGAAAAAATAAAAAATTTCAGACTGAAAGGACGCTGGGCTACGAGTAGTACAACACATTTGAAGCAACTGAGATGCCCTGCAAACAATCCGATATTGAGGTTTTCAAAAAAAATGTAAGACGTGCGTGCTAGATTGACACAGACGCTTGACTGCACCAGAGAGTGCTGATGAGCTTTCCACATCGGATGGATGCCATCATTGAAATTCGTGCTACTCACATTGAGCAACTGAAACCGAGTCCGTTGCAAACTACATAGCACTGGTGAATCCAGTAAACACGTATTATGTGAAACATTTATTCAGAATAGTGACAAGTCAAAATTTTAAAAATTTTGATTTTCACTTTTTTAAAAAAGTCAAAAACCGTAAAAACAGTTTTTTTCTAAATTATTGTAAAAAATGCGAAAGTTCCAAAATATTTCCAAATTTCAGCCTACCTCAAACCACGAGAGCAATTTGAAATCCGGTAGTTTTTTGGCCTACCCTGTAGATGTGTAATGTTTTCCTTATTTTTCATTCTTCGAACATCTAGAACAAAAACTAACAACTCTCATGACCTATTGTACTTAACCGTTTTTGTGGTGCCATTTTTTTCCTGTCTCGTCCACTCCTACTGCCACGTCTAACAAACCACAGTTGAGAACACTGCATCTACAATTCAGGAATTTCATTTATTCGTTCAAAAATCCTGTCCTTCTCAACGATCAAAACTATATAATAACTAATTTATTTGTCATTTAGAAGTAAATTAAATAATAAAATTTATGTACTTGTACATGTGCATGTAATGGTGTGACAAACGAAAATTATTTTCGATATATTTTAGCGACGTGCATGTAAAAATCGCTACAGAAATTCAAGTGTTGTCCAACGTTTTCGGATTGTGAAGTGGACTTCCAAATAAATCGAAGTACAGATTTACAAGCGAAAAAAACATCGAGAGTTAACGTGTGCTGTCCGAGCGTATACATAGCTCATGTTTAGCAAACGCATTCCGTTGTTGTCTTGGGCTTACACCTGTTCAGATGTCAATTTAGATGTAATTTATGTCGTCTGTTCGTTACAATGAATTGTTACTTGTCGGTTTGTAAGATCTAGTTGCTACTCTAAAGTTACAAAAAATGTTCTTAAATTCTGCTCAATTGTCATCAAAAGAGTCACTTTATTTTCAACCGTTTTAGCATCTTATTGCGCAATTCGGTCGCTTTGCTGACAATCTGAATGAGGACACGTCTGAAGAGTCAAGCAGTATCAACAAAAAGCTGACCAACGAGCTGCTGGAGCTGCAGAAAAAGCTATTTCAGCGCAAAAGAGAAGCAGCACACACACTGAGAGAATCATCGTTGCCAATCCGGCTCTCCACCGTCACTGCTGCCGCAGTAGAACTTGTTCATTCTTGGCTGAAAGATACAGAGGAATGCTTGAAGACAATTGACAGTAGTCCGCACGATAGCTTACAAATAGCTGCGGACAGACTGAAGGTATGATTTTTTTTGAAAAACGTTTGGGCGTGTAATTTGGGGTTCAATTCAAGAACAAAACCAGGTTTAGTTTCGGGATCAGAGTGGAATTTTGGCCGGCAAAAACAAGAAACTCACATAAACAGGAATTGAGCGCCTCAATTGAGCAGCACAGCAAAGATCCGGTGTTGGCTCCCGGTACCGACGTTGCAGACCTGCCTTCGAGCCTGCAACAGGCCGTGTCAGACGTTCGCAAGTGGCACGCCGCAATGCTCGAGCAATACGTCGACGTTCGCCTGGGGCTCAAACGAAAGGAGCGATTCTTTCAAGACATGGACGAGCTGAAGTTGTGGTGTCACTGCGCCCGCGAATCGCACGCACAAGTCAACAGTGTCGATGTGTTGAAGGCATGAATTGCACTGAATTCTCTTGAATTGAATTGAATGGAATGGAATGAAACGATTGAATTATCTGCAGCATATTAAAGGTTACTGTTCTCGAAAATAAATCCCTCTCAGTGTAACCGTGTTTATAATGTCAAGGTAAACGAATGTCGCGTTCTCGTTGACGAAGTAGCCGCGGAACTGCCGGATCGCTGTGCACAGACGCTTCTGCTCCGCCAGCAACTACCGCAGCTTGTGTTGAAACCACGCGAACGCCATCGCGTTAAAGATCGACTCGATCGAACTCACCTCAATGTTACGGAATTAAGACGACTGACCGAAAATCGACAACGATACCTTTACCACTTGTGCGAATTCATGCGCACAAATCAAACGGTAAGAACGAATTACGTTAATAAAAATCATGAGAAACGAAGAACAATAAAAGATGCTAGGAAACGATTAATACAATCCGAGCTTCGTTTGTTTTTCAGGAAGATTTGAGCGCCGACGTGTTGCTGTTCCAGGCGATTTCCAATCGCAGACTGCAAGAGTTGCAGAAGGCCGCCAGAGTGACCGTGAAGCAGCCGCACTTTACACAGCAACAACATTCACCACAAGACAGTGGCGGCTTGCAAAAATTGTAGTTGCGCAAGGAAAAACACGGAAACATCGTATTTTTGTGAATCATGTGATGGAGCACAAAAGCTTCTTCATGTTTGCTTTAGATGTTATCTACTTCTTTTGATAATCGAAACACGTTTTTGCTGTGTGTCCTCTTTCAAAACCACCGGTAAAAACAACCCCGAATTGCAACGATTATAGAATCCGTTTGCCTCTCCTATCTTGATAAACTTGTGTTCCTGTTTGTATCGGGTTTGCATATGTGAGTGTAAAAAAACTTGAATTTCATAACTTTTTATCGAAACGAATATTATTCGAAGAGTCTCACTGAATGTAGCATCAAAGTGAACTGATGTGTTAACGAAGCAATTCAGTTCATAATTTCCCACCAAGTTGGAAAACTCTGTTTTCAAGACGTCCTTGAGAACCATTTAGAAACCAAAAAAAAGTAGGGTGGATTTTTATTCCAAAAAGAAATTGTAAAAAAAAAAAAAAAACCCCCCCACAAACATTTGTTCAAATAACTTTATTTTTTTTCTTTAAAAAAAAAAAAAAAAAAAAGAAACAGGACCAAGATCTATAAAAAATGTATCTCTGTGAAAAAAACAAGCTAGCATATATGGCCACATGATCAGTGGGACAAAGTTTTGAGAAGTGTGTAATGCAAAATAGTTTCAAGATAACGCAATTTAGAATCACATCGAATCTAAACAATATAAAAATTAGTGTTGTGGATCAGATAAACACGGCATCTGAAAAAAATGTACTAAAATTCCAAAGATAAGATTCTCGTTCAATGCTCCGTTTTTACGCACTCCTTTTTTTGTATTATGCAGGTACAATTGTATTTAAAGGAATGGCCGATTTTGAATCGCACATAAAGCTGCAAACGAACGACTAGAACACACGAATTTGAACCACAAACCAAGCAAAATAACAAAGGAAAAAAGCAAACAAAAATGATAACGTCGTACCATAAACATGTGCAGAAAGTTTTGTACAAAAGAAACCGCGTTAGTAGCAATGACTTCAAAGAGCATCAAGAATGACAATTTCAATCGAATAATTCCACAGCCTTTCTGGGTGTGTGTGTGTGTGTTTGTGGGTGAGAAAATCGGGATGTTCATCAGATTTATGTACATATTTTCATCATATCAGATTTACTAATTTCATCACGGTGATTCCGTGGTGTTTCACGGAGAATGAATGCGTTGAATTCAGCATTTTTGCGTTGCACTTGATCCAAAGATGGAGCACAGTATCGCGAGTCACGACGACGTGTCCGAGCGTGTGCGAACGAGTTTCAGTTTTCGAAGCGAGTTTTGCCTGAAATTCGTGAGCGGCGAATTCGAGGCTGCTGGTGCTTGCGGCGTGGACGGCACGGGGCTGCTGACCAATCGCTGGTCGTCTGCGCACCACGCGTCCGTGTAGCGAACGTCGACCTCTTGCAGCGCTGGCAGGTTGTCCTGCGATTCGCCGATCATTGTATCTTTTTTTCACTTGGAATGCGGACGCTATCAAACCCTAAGCTCAGTACTAAACTCTTTAGTTAACTCGCTACTAATCTCGCTACTGCACTTATCACCAAGCTCACTATTTATTACGGTACTAAATTCGCTACTAATTTCTCTGATGAGCTCGGTACTAAACTCGCCACTAAAAAGCATTGGTGTGCCTAAACAGTGAACTCAATTTTAGTAACGAGTTTAGTAGCGTCGCGTTTTCAGTGATTGTTCTCTGCGTCAACGACGACACGTCTGTTTATATTTGAAAATTCCATTTTTTTCACTGGATTTTCTGATCAGTTGCCTGCATTACACGGACGCAGCCAGTGCAAAGCCAATGCTCTCAGTTCAATACTCACTAAACTAACCCTGAGTAGTTCGAACGTGTCCGCCGATAGTTTCGTGCTGTTCAGGTTCAACTTGCGCAGGTTTTTCAAGCCTGAAAGGTCATTTTGATAACGTTTTAACAATCTCATATTCAACGGGCTTTCCTGAAAACATACTCAACAAAAACCTCAACAACGGGTTGAGACGCCACTGGTCGCTGCGGTTACGCAACAAAATTGTTGAGTGTTTTGTCGAATGCCTAGCCTTTTAGCCTACCAGCTAAACAGACGATTCCCTTGTCCGTGACGGGCGTCTCACAAAGATTCAACACTTGCAGTCGGTGTAAATGCTCAGAGATTAACTGTAGACCAAAATCGTTGAATTGCGTCGACCAGAGATTCAGGTAGCGCAGGGACGGCAGGCGGATCAGGTACTCGGCACAGGCTGCAGAGAAAAGGCACTGCGGTTTTAATGAGATTCAGCATCACAACGCGCCACAGTTGAACTTTTGGGTGCAAAACGCACATAGAAACTGAATTTATTTATGAAAACGACTGAGTCTTTTTATGTTGAAATCGCCACAAAACGAACCAGCAGTAACATTGGTGAATGCGAGCGACAGCCATTCGAGGTTGCCAAATGAGCCGCTGCTCAGCAAAACCGCCAGATCGGCGTCGGTCGACTTTGATGGCAGCGTCAATTTGCGTGGACCGCCTTTCTGCTGCTGAAATGTTTTCATGAACCCGAGCATGAAAAGAGTTTTTGTGTTCGTGTAGATTTAAAAAAAAGAGCTGAAAAAAAAGCAACTCGAACCCAATCAACGCAGTTAGGTCAATTTAGAGCGAACATCATAATTGCTTGTTCATTTTGTGCATTGACTGTGACAAACGCTACCAAAGACGCATTCATGAAGCAGTATTCAGTGACGCGTAGCTGTGATAAAACATAGCTGCACGGTCACGAAAGACTGCTTCATGAATGCCGCTTGAATGTACCAGTTCTCTGAGTGCAATTTGTCGATCGCACAGCTGCGCGTATTGCTGACGGCCAGCCGCCGTTGAGCGCAGCGCCATGATCGTCTGCAGCTTTTGGTCCTCGCATTCGACCACTTCCATCTCGAGCATGAAGCAGAGCGCCTGCGAACAACAAAGTGTAATTATAACGCACGTCGTCTTGGAATGTTTCTCCAATATTTTTGTTCTGCGCACTTGTTCATCGACATATAATCAAACATGAATGCAACCTGAAGTGCTGCGTTCGTCTCGCGCAACGCCAGCAACTGCACCGGCCCAAGCATGCCGTTCAACGACTGCAGGAATCGCTTGCGTTTGCAGCAGCAACTCAGTAGCGTGTCCAACTGAAATTGGCAGCTTTTGCTTCTTTACATTGCAGCGAACCAGACATTGGTGCGTCTGTACCGTTTACTACCCAACCACTGCATTGTGGAATCCGAGGGTACGCTCGCTTTTGAGCTGCAAATCAATGCAGACGTTCTTACATTGCATGGCGGACAATTTGTACATTTCTATTGTACTCTGATTTTGTTCGGTAAGAAAACTTTCAAATCGACGCAGTAATCAAACTTCGTTTTGAACGAAGAAAAATCAGCGACCATGACGTTTCGAAGTGGCTATCTAAAGCACACAAGCATCTGTAAGTTGATCAGGTTGAGCCTGTTGCGTGCGCTGCAACTGCAAACTTGACCGACCATCGCAGCGTAAAGCGCTCCGTCGTCCGGACAGGACGTGGCGCCGGGGCAGAACATGTGGAACCACCCATCCTTGGCGGGCCTGACGCCGAGCACGCAGCGATGCACCTCGCATCTCGTGTCCGTGCCGAATCGCTCGACAACGCACGACATACAGCGACACAAGTGGACGCTCGCAAACGCCCGATCCGGAAACGGCAATGGCTGAAGCAGCACCGACAGCGAGACACGCCAGTCGTCCAGCTCCGACCTGCCAGTGGGGTTGGTTGTCATAATCAGGACTCTGTGGTTGGGCAGGCTGACTGGTAGATAAGGCGACTAATGCGAGCACTGTGTTGCATTGCACTGATTGGTCACAGATGACAAATGCGGTTCAATAAATAAGCCACTAGTGACTGGCCAAACGTTGTTCACTGGTACACTGTAGTTGCCACTGGTATACTTCATGAATCCTTTCGTTGAACTGTTTTTTTTTCAGAGGTTAAAAAATCGGAATGCTACACGTGCACCTGCAGCACCAGACTTCGGATCGTACACAACTGATCAAACGCCAACAACGAAAACGAACATTGTCTCGAAGATCAAACAGAAGCACTCGAGCATCGTTTCGTCGAGTTTCGCTGCGTTCGTGCTGCACTGTTCATTGGTGGTGGGGCCTTGCTGTTCGCTATCGTCGGTGGTCGACGGTGGGTCGTCGAAGGCGGCGTGGATTGCAGCCAGACAGACGCCGACCAGATTCGGCAGCACACGCGCGTGCGGGCACACGGACGCTGGACTGTGAGCTCTATGAAGAAACACTTTTTTGACAGATTGTTGGGATTTGCTTTTGAAACTGAGTGCTGGTTGCCAAACGAAACCGTCTTAGTAAAAAAAGTTTTTCTTACTTGAGCACACTTCAAACAAAAGCTGCTCAAAGTGTGGTGTTGCCCCTTTTATTTCCGGGACACCACACTTTACAGGACACAATGCGGGACATCCAGGCAGGCAGACCTAAACACTGAACATCGGATATACCTACAGGACAACGTACACGGTACTCATTATTTTCCCTATAAATACGAGATTGAAGTGTTCTGCATGAATCAAACCTGTAACAAAACGGAGCCGTCGGCGACAAACAGCTGCAGGCAGAATCGGTCGCCCGAATCGAACTGCGACGCGATTTGGACGTCCTCGATCTCGGCGTACTCGATAGGACGCTCCATTACGCCCGACGGCTGAAAATTAGTGAAATGAAGCGTTAAAACAGGTTTAAACGTGAGTTAATCGTAAGTAAACGTTGACCAACGTGTTCAGAGACGGTACTGTACGTTATTCAAGAACGTTTCCACGTGTGTTTCGGAGTTTGTTCAATGCATTATTCGTATAAAATGTTGTAAACGCAACACAGAAAACATACACAGACGGATCCTGGATAACATGCACGTTTACAAGAGTTTAGGACTTCATAAACGTGATTTTTTTAAACATGAAATGATGTTTCAACTTTTGTTTCTCCTGTCTGACAAATATTGTATTTTTTAAATCCACACTGTTGTTGCGCGTGTCGACAGCATCCTTTGTTTTCTACATGTTGCATCTTGACAAACCTACCCAAGAGCGTCCTCATTTATTTACCGCTTATTTTGATTTATCCTTGAGTTTATCCTGTTTAATCGTGTTTCATTAGTTCCACAACAGACAACACAAACAAAAATCTAGAAGCAGCGTCTCGAAGCTCTCTGGATTTCTTAAATTTAACCTAAACTAAGCTGCTCACGCTCATTATTTTGCTAGCGAACGCGGTTTAGCGTTTTTAATACACTGAACACGTATCCTATTTTATGATGCTTCTAATTGTGGGTAAAACCGAGCATTGAAGACGCTGGGGCACTCAAGCTGCGTTGCAGACAGACACAGGTCGATCAGACTACAGCGCAGCGTGTTTTTCCATTCAGTTCCATTACGGTAACCTGGTGCAGTTCTCAAAAATCGTTTAAATATTTTGAATTGATTTCTCAACACATTTGTTGTTGTTTTTTTCAAAAAAGCAAGTTCGATCCGTCTAATTACACACCACCTGGTGTTTTTGAATTTGAAGAACAGAATGGTCGTACCAGCTGTCAACGGACAGAACTCTGACATAATTGCACCTTAAGACCCCAACACACGAACAACTGCAGAAATGCAAATATGCAGCCAAAACGCAACGAAGTGAACCCCAGCGATCAAAGTCGAGAACAAGCGCGCACGTGCTCCCGCGAGCCTGAATGGGCGACAAGCAGCGCTACACAGATGTAGCGGCATAATTGACGAGCGTATGCGTGCGTTCGTGTGCACTGTGTTTGTACGGCTGTATCTTGAATAAGCCGCGTGTCTTTTCTATCATCGCAGCGGTGCGCGCACACACACGCGAGCGACACAGCGCTGTTGTACCACCACCACCACCACGTGCTTGTGTAACGCCCGATCGATACCAGCCGGCTGCTCTTGCTCGCTTTTGCCTTTGCTTATATTCAAATGCGACTTGTACAATGTGCAGTGCGTATAGCCACTGGCATACAACGCTGGCAACGTTCGGACGTTTCCATCTTTTCACTCCTTTCGTTTCAGGGTGCTTCGGCATGGACGACACGCGAAAAAACGTGCATGTGCTGCCATGCTGAGCTGTTGAACACGTACAAACGCAATTATGGAGCGTGCCAGACTGAACACGCTGATTTGGCTAATAAGCTGGTTCGACCAATCAACACAAAAGCTCCAAATGATGCCTCCATATGCACGTGCGATCAACGAGCAATTGAGCTTTATTTGGTGTTCATTCATGCGGGTTGAAAAAGATTGCTTCCGTATATACGTGACAAAAACGTGACAGCTATGGCATGTGATGTGACAGCTGCAGAGAGCGCAACTTGCAACGTGCGCTCAAAAATGTTGTTGCAAAGAGCGTGCGGCAGAAAAACGTCTGGTGACGCGAGCAAGTCATGGGGATCCAAAGATGATTGGAGGAAGAAGTAGGAAATGACACCACGGTGATATGCTCAAGTGAAAATCCAGTTGTGCAACGTGGAATGTTACATTGAGAACGACGATTGAAAGCAACAAGCGCACGAATTGCACGTGACCCAAACACTCTCATGGCGTCAGCATAGTTTAGCTCACACAAGCATGCACATTAGATTGCACAAGAAACCGACTATGCGCGCACGGACACAACCCCACCCGAATAAAACTGTCAATAAAAACCGACCATCAAACATGTTTCAACAACCGGTAAACACCACGGACGTGTGACGTATCTGTTTCAACAGCAACACCACTGACACACACTCAAAAACAAACTTCCAAAGCTGGATTCGTGAACGTTTCGTACAAATTCTGAGTTTTCCCGTGTTGAAACGGGTTCTACTCTACGCACGGCACTGACCGATGACGAGCGTATGCCATTTTGGTCGAGCGTCAGCGAGTGCGTCTCCCAACGACGGAGAAACTTCGTGCTCGTCAACTTCGCGAGCACCGAGCGCTGGTGTTCGAGACGGCAGATCGGCGTCGCCGGCGCCTCGTGCAGCAGTTTGTAGCGGGTCGCTTTCTGAGTGCCGCTCGCGAGAAACGACGGACAGGACGGAGATTTGCAGGCGATCACGCCGCTGGAGGCGGAGGAACGTGACGTCAGCACGCCCGTCACGGACGGGTCGAACGAGAACGCGCACGCCGCCGCGGACGCCGTCACTGAAACGCAGGTTCATCTCATTCTTGATAATAAGATGGCAATTGTCAGAAATTTATGAAAACCTGTTTCGGCGGTCAAGCACCCTAAAAACGAAAAATGTGTTTTTACGCGTGTATTTACAAAGTGTCACTGATTATCAATTAATTACATGCGGCTCAAAGTTCAATTCTCGGTAGAATATGTACATTCAACAAAAAAAAACAGAAATCGAGAAGTAACACATTTTCAAAACAAAACAACACACACAAACCGGGCGACTCAATCGGATTGCGCACCCATCCGTCGGCGTGCGTCAGTGCAACGGTGTTCGGCACGGCCACCTCCGCCAGCTCGCCATGCATTGTCTCATTATTGATGATCGCATTGTTCGCGTTGTCCATCAACGACGGACACGAGCGTTTCTTGCGGACGAGACGCAGCGGCGGCGGCAGAATGCGGAATCGCGCCCGCGCGAACTTGCCCTGTGCGCTGGTCATTGCGGGCGCCGAGAGTTTCGCCTTCAGTGGCGTGCCGACGGCTGACGGCTGTGGCTGCGGTTCATTCGTCAAGTCCAACGAATCCAACCGTTCGTGCGACGTGCGCGCCGAGCTGCAACTGACGCCGTAGACGCCGCTGTCGCTGGACGCTGCCCCGTTGGTGGTGGTCGCAAGACTCGACAGCGACTGCAACGTCGCCGCGTTCTTCTTCATGCCGCCCAACTCGAACGACCCGCCGTCGGGCGGCGGCGACGGCAGCGGCGGCGGCGGCTCCGCGGTCGACTTGCTCCTCAGTTGCTGCTTTCGATTGCGCACGGCCGCGACGGGACTGGCGAACTTGCGTACGATGTTGACGACGGGCGAGCCGAGCGAGTGCTTCTTCTTGCGGTACACCGGCGACTGTGCGGCGGCGTCACCAACGATCGAGCAGCTCGTCTTGCGCGCTTGCGGCGGGCACTTCGAGGCGGTCGCCGTAGCGCTCGAGCCGTAGCAGCCGGAGTCGACGCTGACCGCGTCCTCAACGCCGTCGGACGTTTCGCGGCGAGCGCGGGCGTCCTGCTCGGCGACGCCGGCCTCCTTGACGTCGTGCAACGTGGCGCTCGCTTGCAACGCCGCCGCCACGGGACTGCTGGCGCCGGACAGCGAGCTGAGATTGTCCAACGACGAGTCGATCGAGCGATCGCTGTTCGGAACGATCAGACTACGCGTCAGCGGTTTCTCACTGGTTTCGCGTTGCTTGTTATTGTGCTCGTTGTTGTCGAGCACGCTTTTCGGCCATTCGTTCGCGTCGACCGGGTAGACGTCGGCGCTGCGGCGCGGCGATTTGGCGCGCGGCGAATGACGCCGGAGGGCGCCCGCGTTTGGTCGACGGCCGCTCGACACGGCGCAAGGCGAGAGCATCGCTGTCTTCGGGGGTGTTTGAGTGCAGTTGCAAGCGACAACACTCGATTGAACTGTGATTTGGCACAAAACTTTCGGCTCACTACTGGACGATTGCTGCGGTTCAACTTTTATAATAATACTGACGGATCATTTGGATTATGATGTGACGTGTGTAATTGTATTTCGTCGAGTCTGCCAGGCAAGGGGGCGACAATCTGAAACACTTTGGCAACAATACTTGGTCAAAACTGCTGAATGCATGCTCCAGTGAGTCACTGATTGGATACACCTACATTTCAATCGTAGCTCGCATGCAACTGACAAGAAATAGAATGTTATTAAACAATGAGGGGATTCCGTTGTGAGCAAGGCATGATATAATTTTAAGAGAAACAACAACATCGGGGAATAATAATTTTTAATTGCTCAGTGACGCTCAGTCATCAGGTGACACCTCGTTTTTGTTCAGTTCAGTTTCATTCATTTCTCTTATTAAATCCTGTTGCTATGGAACTTTACACACGGATTGTATGCGGTTCGTGTATTTTTAGACAAACCATTTGCCGTCGACAGCTCATGCGTGTGATAAGACCACAACTTTTATTCTGCTAAAAAAGATGAAATACTTGAACGTAAAACAGTTTGATTACTTTTAAAAACTTTTCAGTTACGCCCACATTTTGTTTTCAAATCGGCAGACTCTCGCCCCCTGAATGTGTCACTGTCCAATCAGCAAGCCAATCTCAAATACAGCCAAGCAGTGGAACATATCTAATAAAACATTACTCAACAGGAACAATAAAACACATGAACTTCAATCAATGGTCCACAACGGATCATTAGAGAACAACGGCAGAAAAAGTTCAATAACAAATGGCAGGTGCGCAGCGCAACCGTGGGACCATTATTATGTATGTCTGAGGAATTACACAGGGTAAAAAAAAAACAAGCTTCATCGAAAGCCGCCACAACACATGAGCTTTAGCGCAAAGCACACACACGGCCGAAAGAAACGAATAGCACTGTTATAGCGCTGCACTGCTGGCTCGATAATTGAACGTAGTGGCGCTGAACACAACAAACCATTATAGCCCAGTTCGCCTGGTCGTCAGCAGCAGCGAACTGCACAGAACAGAACCACTCTAGCTTGCTGTGCGGAGTGCACTTGCGATTACGGTAGAGCGCGAATTTGAAAATCGAATTACACTTGCGTACATTGTTGCAACTGTTTCCAGAGTGAAACGGTTGTTTTCCATGTAAACTCAATGAGATCCATCAGATGCATGTGACGTGTTCTTGTTTATTATCGAGTTACTTTTCTTGTTTTTAGATGACATTCAAACACAGCAACAAACAAAAAGAAGCAGAAGATAAAACGAGATATAATACAGTGTTGCACATCATGCGATGGAGACCTGCTGCCAACACACACGACTGGTGGATGTTGTTTAGAACCTTTCACAAAAAAAGAAGCAAAACACGTTGTATATGTACAAGAAGGAAAAGATGATCGGCTTACATAAAACGTAACAATATGCTACAAAAGCGAGATTGCAAAATGAGAAAGAAGAAAAGTTGATTAGAAGAGAAAATATTGAACAGAAACAATGAGAAATCCCATGCGGAAAACGCTACGAGGTGCTTGGAAACGGAACTGCTCTGCAAGAATTCCGCATAGAATCGCTCATTGATGGATTGCGGCGAACAGAACGATCACAGAGACGGAAGCAAAAAGCAACACGAAATCTTACTGAACACCGCACGTAGAGTCCGGCGATAGCGAACCCACTCGCCAAAAACCGGTAGAAATAAATACAAGCGAGCACACAGCACATAAACACTCGTGTAAAACGGTCACTTACTTATCATTACGATACGATGATTAGAAATCGAAGCAAATTAGAACCTGAACTCTAAGTCTAAATCGTTGTTCACGTGCTGCGTGCCCCGGAAATAAAATTCGGAAAGCAAGATCACTTTAAAGCAAAGAGAAACCACTGCTCATTTCTTCGCGGCTGTCTTCTTCTTTGGCGACTTCTTGGATGCCTTCTTCGCGGGCGACTTCGCTTTCTTCGTCACCGTCTTCTTTGGAGATTTTGGCTTCTTCGGCGATTTAGCGGCCTTTGGCTTCGTCGCGGTCTTCTTCTTGGGCGTCTTCTTTTTCGGCGACGCGGCTGAAATGGAAATCAAACGTAAGCAACAGCGGTCAAAGAACTCGAACTGTTTGGATAAAAGAGACAAGCTTAACCAACCATCCTCCTTTCATCGAGTCTGACTGAAGACAAACCCGGTTGCTATAATCAAAAACAACGACAAGTAGAAATACAAACAACAACTCAAGACTTACTCTTCTTGACTTTCTGCGCGGCTGGCTTCTTGGCCTTCGGCTTCTTTGCCTTCTTCGGCGCAGCCTTCTTGGCGGCGTCGCTCAGTTTGAAGCTGCCGCTGGCGCCGGTGCCCTTGGTCTGCTTGAAGTAGCCCTTCTTGACGCCCGCCTTCAACGACTGTCGCAGATGAGCGTTCACCTGAACATGAAACACATTCAGCCATCGCAGGGTTGGACACTATATTGTTGGTGATGTGTGATGGTTTATTACTATATTGACACGAAACTAGTTTTATTCTTCAATTTTCCGTGCACTCCGTTTTAACAACGTGGCCCTCTTCGGCGGAGCGGAACCAACCACAAAAACAGTTGTAATTACAGTCCATCTGGAAAACATATGCAAGATGACGGAATGATCAACCAATCAGCGCTGAGAATTGCTGATGACCAACCAATCACCGCTGAGAGTTGCTATGACCCGACCCGACCAACACCAACCAATCAGCTAGTTGCATATATTAGCGAGATAGACCGTAGACAAGTTGGCACTTACTTAGCCAAAACCTATTTGGCTCTCTTTAAAAATCGACAACATTTACAAAACCGAAGAATACAAATATCCACAGCAAAACGCATCATTCACCAACCGCTTTGACGTTATCGCCGACTTTGTAGTTCTGGAGGATGTACTTGAGGATGGCGGCCTTGCTGGAGCCTTTCTTGTCGGCGAGCTGCTTGATGGCGGCCTTCACCATCGCCTGGTACGTCGGGTGCGACGCTGGCTTCTTCGTTGAAGTCTGCAGATGAGAGCGCATAAACTAAGAAACTCAATTAAAAAATGGCAAGGGAAAGATGTGTAGATGGGGAATGCGAACCATCTTGCGCTGGCATGTATAGTATGGGCCCTGCCCTACTGTACTACGGCAAGTCAGGTTAGGTGTAATTGCAAACGTAAACGGGCATTCACTAATCAATTGCAATCACGAAATCATCTTATAATAAGAAAAAAAGCTCGAACCTTTTTTGGTGTAGCGACCATGGTGACTGTTGATGTTGAACTGGAGATTCGATGAGATCAACAAACGTGCAATATCAATCAATGAACACGTACGCACGCACAGCGATAGAGCAGCGAATAATACGCGTAGCAGAGAAAAACACACTGAATAACCAGTGCCAGCGGGTCGCGTGCCTTATATGTGACCGTGCACAGCCGCGACGAAACTGCCACGCAGTCGCACACGCGCAACTGAATACGCCACAGCGCGCACCCGTTTTTGTGTAAGTTGCCGGTAGGATTCGGCCGATTTCAACGGTGAATCTTTGTTTTCAACTTTTCAAACCATTATAGTTAGATAGCCAAGAATCTTGGCTATCTGGCAATGTCGGTTTCATTTGGATTATTACCAGTATTGTTGCGTACAAACGTGTTGAACAAAAAAATCGCGCCACAAAAACGAAACCGTGGTCACGGAAATCGGAATAACTTTGTATTTTTAATGACTTTGTACAAATTTTTAACTGTGAAGTTGTTCGCAAGATCTTTGGCTACCGTTTGATTTGAAATTAGTCAAAATTGGTTGAGTATAACTCGAGTTACACGCTGGTGAAACAGTCGTGTCAAACACAAATATGCGTTGCACTGCGTCGACGCCATTCAGCGTTTTTCAACTTTCAGGCCAATTTTTGAAAATAAAATCGTGAGAATTTGGTATCAATCGAAAGCCAGTGATCTTGGCAAGCGAATTCTAATAATAAAAAATGATGAAACCGTTTCTTGAGTGACAGTTTTTGAGTTTTTCGATTTTCTCTGCCAGTGCTGTTTTGCGTGTGTTTTGCTGTGTGCCCGCACGCTGCCATGGACGTGGCCTGTGCAACTCGCCACATTTGCCATTCACTGAACTTTGATAATCTCTTGAAATTTTTGTGATTTTGAGCATTTTATCTCGCCAGAATTTGGGTGCTCAGAGTTGGTGAGAAAGGATCACGCTTGAAATTAAAAGTTGACGTGATTCAGGTACATTTTTTGAATCAATGTTGAAGAATTTCTGGTTGCGCTCTGTGAATTTTGCATGTTAAAGGGCTGCTTCGCTTTCATCTAGACTTCAAACGTTAATACGATTTAACCCCTTTTTTTTTCAAATTAAAAAAACTTTCATTTTTACTGATGTGGACCATGTCGAGTTTCAAAAAAATACGATCTTCGTTTTGTTGTGTGAAATTGAAAACGGGAACACTTCCTGTAATTCATCATTTCTTGTTTCCTTGTTATTCTCCCAATTTTTGCCTCTACGTTTTTGCCTCCGTCCTGTGTTTTTTTGTCTCCACTTAAAATTTGTATCATTTTTGGATAAGACGCAAAATAACTCAAAACAGATTTTGCCGATAATTGATTGGGTTTTCACGGCATCGTTTTATTGGCGTTGTTAGCGGTTTTTATCGATCGCACACATTTTGAAGTTTTTCAGCTTCACATAAACTTGCGTTTCTGTTTGTGTTGTGTCAGTATTCTGTGCGATTTATTGTTTTAAAACTGCAAACTTTGTGCCGTTGTTTAAAAAAAACAATGTTTTGCAAATTCTGTTCATCACTTCTGGCTCAAAATTGTCGCAACACACTGATTGCATCATATTCTGCCAGTTGTTTTTATTTCTCAGTTCATATATATGCCAACATATCACAGAGTAACTTGTTCTGAAAAAAATAATAAAAACGAAATAAAATCACGCAAACAACGAAAGAAAAACTGTTGTTGTGGTGCCAAACCCAAAATACAACAATGAACAGCGGTTTTCAGACAAACGAATACTTTTTTCAGCTGACGTTTATTCATGCTTGTTAAAAATGAGAATTAATTTTTGTCGAGCGTCTGATGCAGATCTTATGAATTTTGAGTATCGCCAAACTTTTAAACCAAAATAACATCACAATGGCTTCGGTTCAGAGTTCAAAATGTCTCATATGGCAACTTGGTGGGTTCAAAACAGATCAAAATTCGTCTTCAAATTTTAAATCATACAGCCAGTTTTTTAAATATTCCCGCATGAGGCTAACTTATGAGTTTTTTCTTTTTTGACCAAAAATAGCTATCTAACCAAATCTAACTGTAAAAAATTTCAGTTACCGATTGTCAGATTGTTGAGTACATGAGATACTTATTCAGCCTGTGTAAAACCACTTTAACCACTGGAATTGTAATACTTTATGTATCATGGAATTTGTTGGCTCAAGTACACATGTTATTGTGCGTTTTTCGGTTTGCGCAAAAAAATGTTTACAATACTGAACTGTGTTGGTCAACATAATAAAAAAAGATACATCTCGTGAAGTGTTATTTACGTGTTTTAAAATTAAAAAGGAGCAGAACAACATGATTTATTTATACTCAATCTTGAGTAAGTTTTTTTGTACATCACAATTCAGATACATTTTTACTGCCTCGAAACGTTCCGTGTTTTTTTTAATGTTCATACAGTACCAAGTCTCAAACAACTGTTTCTGGTTGCGCAGCTTCTGGGATGCCAGTATACATGTACATACTTGTAACAAACGCTGTTTATGGAAAACATCAAAGACAAGTTACTAAAATGTGTACTTTCCAAGACTGTTACAGTTTTGCTTGTTCGGTGTTCACTTGCCTTTTCAAAGAAACGTTGGATGGACCGATCAAACAAAACCGAAACAACAAATCAAACACCGTCAAAAAATAGTAGAACACTGGATTTGTTATCATCGCATATAATTCTGCTGAACACAGTTCATTTGTTTGGACAAAAAAATATTAAAATTTCCACAGAAAATGGGTGAAAAAACACGATACGCATCCACTGTCTCTTTGGAACCATATCGGAAAAAATGTATAAACCGCTGCGAGCTAGCCGATGTCGTCAAAAAGCGTCTGTACGGCTCCGAACAAACCTGCGCATGTGTACGTGTTTTGAGAAAAAGAAAAAAACATAAAAAAACGTATTCATACAAAAGAAAAACAACTGAAAACAAGAGCGAGAGCGCGCGCGCGGTCGATTGCAGCCGGCGGAGCAGGTCATAGGAGTTCATACTGGCGCAGGTGGATGCGTTGGATGATGTCGCGACAGTCGTTGAAGACACGCCTGATGTTCTCCGTGTCGACGGCGCACGTGAAATGCGGGTAGCAGTGGTGTTGGCTGCGACCGTCCGCGGACGCCATTGACACACGCTGCAACATTCATGCACAACTTTGCTCGCGGAAGCTCACGTTGTTGCTCAAACAAGCAATTCACGGTGATCGTAACGCGATTTTACGCTGGCATTTGAATCATCAGACATGCTGCAGCTGATTGGCTGCATCCAGCTGGTTGCACCAATCAGTGCGTCTAAATTCAAATGCAACCATTCAGCCGGCTGCACATGCGATATTTTGTATTGTACAGAACTTTGCTTACTGCATCTTCCACTATATTGATCAAACTGGTCAACCATAACACAAATTCAACAGCATGCACGCAAATTCAACAAATTGTGCTTGTTATTGTATTTTTGCCCATTGGTGTCTGTTTTACAATATTGGCTCAAAGCCACCTGATTCTACTCTCACGCATATTCATCGATTCAAATGTTTTCGCGCGGCAGAAAAAGGGCCAGACAAAGCAAATGAACCGAGCAAGACCAAAGAGGATAGTAAAACACGATAATTTTTTTGATGTGACCTTTTTTATGGGTGCACATTGTGCGTATGGTGATTCGTAGGATATTCGATCCGCCACCTGCTGATGTTTCATGAACAAAAATCTAATGAAAGACAAAGAGATGTAAAAACAGAAAACCTCCATGCAGCATGCGTCCTTCTACACGACAAAATTTCTGCTTATTGGGTCCTTTATTCAAAATGAACCAAAAAATAATACACCAAACGAAACAAATATCTCACTCACAGCCAAGACAATGAGAGATGCCACAACACAAGTGAACATGCACGAGAAGTAAAATGATGAAAGAAACACTGTGAAAGAAAATGAAGTGCCAGCAAAAACAAAAAAAAGAAAACACTTCCAAGCTCAATGAAAATAAAACGAAGGTTTGAGCGTTCACAACAAATAGTACAGAATTCGAGCCATTTGCCACATGCAGAAGAGACAGTGAAGAAAAAGGAAAATAATTCAGAAATCACATGGAGCACTTACAAAAGCATGCCGAAAAAAAACTGTGACTATGATTCAACAGTTAGTGCCAAAAACAACTACAGTCTATCTCATCTGGATAATATACGCTGATTGGTTGGTCATAGCAATTCTCAGCACTGATTGGTTCGTCATGAGCAATTCTCAGCGCCGATTTGTTGGTCGCGAGCAATTCTCAGCGCTGATTGGTTGATCATCACGTGATGTTGCACATATTATCCAGATGGATTGTGGTGATCGAGGTGTTTCAGCGGTGCAACAGCGTTGTGTCACAGCAACGGCGTTTCGCTGATGTACCAGCGTTGCACGATGTTTCGACACGAGTTGAACACACGTCTGATGTTGTGCGAGTCGATGGCGCACGTGAAATGCGGATAGAGATAGCGGTACTGCTTCGGGATGCGTTCGTCCATCATGACGTCGTCCATGTGCCCGACAGAGTCCTCGTCCTCGTCCGGTTGCAGTTGATTCGCCGACCACATGAGCAGCCATTGAGCGGCCGGAATTCGTCGCGGTCGAATGACGGTCGGCACGATCACGCGGGCGCTCCCGCGCAGTGTGCGGTGGTGCAAGGGACGCACCAGTTTCTATGTGAGCGCTTGTAATGTTGCAAATCAGTGCTTGCGACATTAAACATGCATAAACACAAATTAATGAAAAGCATGCACTGAAAAGTTAATTAAAAACACATGAAATTTGAAAAAAAGCTGGTGCACAATGAAGAAGAATCAAAGCAGAATAGGACTAATAGCTTTCATTGGTTGTGCAACGTGCAAAATCCTGTTAGTTTTGGCCCCTTAGACTTACGGCCTCATGTATTCATGTACATTGTACATGTAGTACGTACATATTGGCACAAAATAGAAAGCTCTAAGCTATCACTTGCACATGCACACTCACCAAGAATTCGCCACGAATAAAATATTTCGCCGCAACTACCCTCGCGTCGTCGTTGGCGTCGTATTGAGCTTAAAATAGTCACTATTAAAAAGCAGTAGTTTATGAGGCTAGACTGGTGTTAATTGCCATCAAAAACCCTTATTATTGAAACGAAGCAAAAACAACAAAAACAAATAAACGACAAAACAGCGTACCATCTGGAGGAATCTGATAGTTCGTGAACTCTGGAAAATAATCTTCCAGCTTGTGCCGACCCGCCTTGATTTTCTCCGCCAATAAGTCTTGTTTATTCAGAAATAATATTACCGAAATTGTTTTTAGCCACCTAAAACAAGAAATGGAACAAATAGAACTATAGGTAGTTTGGTTTTGTTTGAAATCATATACGGAATGGCCGAGTAAACATGGCAGCGTTTTTCAGGGTGCAAGGAGCGCGCGAAATTTGAATTAAAGGAAAAAGACGTCCAGAAACCCAATTGTGTGTCAACTTTTGCGTGTTTCCTTAAACTAATTGATTCTCTGTTTTCATTCTGTTCGTTCTTTCTCCCTGACGCACACGATTGGGAATTATTTTGGCTTTCTTAAAAAAGACAGTTCCTTGTATGCGACTAATCTTGCCTTGATGGCGAATACAAGGACTGCCTTATTTATTCGGCCATACCATACCATCAATTGAATTAAAACACGTTCAAAAAAAGAATTGCTTGGTCATCCGTTTTTGGGTTCTCCTGAAACCCGTTTTTTCAGTACGCCACTGAAAAAAACAAACGAAAATAAAGTCAAACTGAAAACCATCAACAACCGAGAAAACCGTCAGAAAAAAAATACTGAACCTGTTGTTCCAAATGGATTTGAAGAGACTGAGTGACTCTCTGAGTCGATTCTGCGTCTCGTCCTCCCAGAGCACCATGTTGTACGAGGACGAAGCGCAGACGAAGATGATCGCGGTGACGTCATTGAAACATTGGATCCACTTGCGACGCTCATCGCGCTGCCCGCCGACGTCGAACATGCTGCACAACAGACGCAACATTTTGCAGAGTTCAGATTTCAGATTCTTTATTTCAACGCACAACATTCCGCAAAGTCTTGCATATGAGGACTCCTTATATAAATTTGAAAATGACATTTTTTGAAAAATGTGGAATTTTGTGTGACAACCTTATAAGCGGGAGGAGGTCTTATAAGGCAAAGATTAAGAAGTCCGGGTCTTTTAAATGGATTGGTATTTCGACCAAGTCAAAATTTTGAATTTTTTGGTTTCCCGCCGTGCGACACTCCGCCCACTTTTGGGTGGGGGTCTTATAAGTGGGAGGAACCTTATATGCAAGACTTGACGGCAAGTCATGGCAAACAGACGAAAAACATCTGGATTAACATAATCTGGACAACTATCAATTTGTCTCTCGCAACTGCACGCTCACTTTCATAAAATGACGTTCGTTCACTTTGCCTCATAAACATTGATCAACAAAACTGCGAATAATAGTCCGTTGTGTTGTTGAATCAAATGAAGTTCCATCATTGCAATTTTGCATCCACTCCTTTTGGCAAAAAAAGAGAAACGCGCATTGGAAAATCTGGATTGGATGACATCAGAAGCTCTCCAACCTCTCCTTACTCCACCGATTACGAATACGCGCTCCAAAACAAACTCCAAATCGTGAAAGCCCAGTGATCTGCGTCAAAACTTACTGGAATCTAACTTTGTCGACCTCAAATTTGGTTTCAAATATACCGGTCGTCATGACACGACACCGAAGGATGTCCTGTTCGGATGGCGTGTAGTCAGGCTTCCGAACTTCGGACGTTTTGTCAAGGAAACTGAAATCAGATTTTTGTTGTTGTTGTTGTTAGGATTTTAGGCGGTGTTTTTAGCCACGGCTAACCCAGAAAAGCGAACTGAACGCCATCGAGTAGGGCTCCCATGGAGTTTTCTCTGTAATTAAGTGCCTAAATACACCCCTCGGCGGGGCTCGATCTCCCGAACGCACCGACAAGAGTCAAACGTGCTACCACCAGGCCACAAAGATGAGAAATTAAATTGTCACTGATGGGTTTGAAATTTGTTATTTTACCACGCTCATTCAACTTGATTGAATGTTTAATGCGTTCTGCATGTAGTGTTTGATGAATGTAGCACCAACTCAAAACATAATCAATCGGTTTCACTCAAAGTTCATTCGTTGTGCCTGATTCAGCATTATTTTTTCAGCGTTCGTCCCCTCTAAATCGAGTGCCGCCAACGGCAGTGTGTGTGTGTGTTCAAAGTCTCTCTCAGTCCATAAAAACACATACTGAGCAGAACAGAGAACACGCGACTTTAGCGACTATGCGCACGCATAGATTTTACAGGCCCATTCTTGCTTCATGTAAGAGCCTTTAGCGTTATGTTGTCTGCCCAGTAAAAACATCAGCCATCCTGTGTGTGCGCGCGCCACACATTCAGCGTTCTACAGCCGCTATCTGTCTTCTTCTGCCATTGAACGCGCGCACACAGGCAAAAGCTGCATACAATATAAAGCACAGGGTGGACGTTAAGTGTGGTCGTCGTAACCGAGCATGTCCGATGGCGACAACACACAACCACACGGCACGTCTATGTGCACTCCGTTGCACACTGGTAGTGACTTCAGCGAAGTCGGTCAAAAGTTCCGATTCTAAAATCTGTGCTTTCAAAACGGCCTCGTTTTTTAACTGGACACCGCACTTTTTGGCCACCGTGTGCGCAGCCGCAATGCTGAAACAAGCATGCGTGCTCGTGCGTATGCGGGTAACTGGAGAAGGCCACTACTGTTAACGCTGGCTGGTATGCTAAATATAGCAACATTTGCTGGACAGTTCGATGCTAAAAATAGCAGCGCTCGCTGTTTTTATACAAACAAACGCTTATGTAGTCGCTGTACGGTTATGGTGGTGCTGTATGTTTTTCAAATCGAACGTAAAACGTGCGCTTTATTGAAGAATAAAAATAGCTGCTATTTTCAGACACGATCAAGCAACCAAACGCGTGAGAGATTCTGAGAATTTTAAAAAAAAATGTCACAAAAACCTATCCGAAATACAGTCTGACGTTCGTTCACTCAGTACATGTCCACTTTTGCGAACACACTCAAAAGTGTGCATGCAGTTATTGCACCAGCACACGATGTTGAAGCTTCTATGAACGCACTTTCATTCACGTGTTGTCGCCTTGATAACAACAACATAACACAAATTGCACTCACTCACGCGCCATAATGAGCAAGTTTCGATGGTATAATTGTTATTGGACACACAGCGCGGCTGCGCGTGGTCGGATAAGAAGCAACCGGAGTTTTTTAATAAAAATTTAATTTTAATAAAACCGGAACCGAACGTACTGCCGCAAAAAGTGAAACTTGTTATGATGATAAAGTTGTGACTCACTATTTGGCGCAGTCAATTAGCTGATACTCGTTGCTTCGCTCGAAACAAGTCTGAACACCCTTGTCCTGCCATAGTACCTCCACGTGGTCAAACAGTTCCTAGATTTTTTTGTGAAAATTGCGTGTAATTTTTGACAGATTGGTTGTTTTACCCTGAAGAAGGACTAAATTCTTTTACAAAATAAAAATCGAAAAAATAAGCCGTGTATTTTGCAGGTGAACTCACGTCTGGCCACGTGAAGTCAGGTGATTCAGACACATTGTACATCCATTCTTTGTGTTTTTCGTTTTCGGGACGATCCACTTTCACCGGGGGCGTCAATGTGTCCATCGCATGCAGAATAACCTGCAAGATCAGAATTTTTTTGGCAAAACAAAAACAAATAGACGTCACGCGGTGGTTCAAAACTGTTTTTTTTCTTTCACGCTTACCAACATTGAGTCGCGAACATTCCTCTTGATGTCCGCGATTTTTTCTCTTCGCTCTCTGAAAAGGATTAAGATAAGATTAAGGATACAAAAATCAAGGATACCCTGACACGTTTGTGCGCATCCCACGTGTAAACACGTCCGGATGGAAAAAAGGCTGACGATATTTCGCGCAACCAAGTCCGAAAACGTGCAAACAAGTCCGGCGGAAAACATGCTCAATTCTAATTTTTAAAAACTCTGAGGTTCAAAATTATCTTGAAGGCAGTTTTTCACACACACAATAGCATGCTTATTTCTTTTGTTATTTGTTAAATGTTTTTTTGAAATGGTTATTTTTGAATTGATAACAATTTTATCACTGGTTTTATCGTGTTATTTTATGCATGTGGATTTACTTGTATAAACTGTAAAGGGTATTTTTACAGTGAACATACTGTTTATTACACCGAATTTTTGTGATTTGCACCAAGCAAAAACTGACGTGTAACATCGTTTTTACGCATATACTGTACAAGTGGCCACAAGCCAACCCAAGCACATTTGTTAAAAACGAGGGCTGGCTGATGTTTCGTGCTGCCATTACCACCCATCGGCGCACGTAGCATTTTTGAGACTGTGCGGCCTGGCGACTTGTCGAACTGACGAGCCCGCGGTTGCCGCGGTCTTCGCTTACCGGGCGAAACCGCAAAAACAGTGTCCATGCCTCGCGGTGTCAGTCCGCAGCCCACAAAGCCAAACCAAACACATGTGCAGTACACTACATGACACACGCATTGTCGGACTTTTACTGCGCAGTTTCGGCCTTATGTAATTGCGTGATTGGACGTTTTTGCACGATAGGGGACTTTTTACCCGTCAGATGTTGTTTTCCGTTGGACTGTTTTCACAATCTCCCCTCAACAATGAACCGGGCTTAACTGTGAGACAAAACAACTGGATGGGAAACACGGCTACTGGGAGAAAGAAAAAGGTTGAAAGCAGGTCCCGAAACGCACTTGTCGTTGAACCCGTTGATATGCAGTATTCTCATTTGTTTCACTATTGTACTTTTGCCTGATTCGCCCGCACCTAAAGGAGCAAGCAAGGTGTCAATATTTCAGTGAAACGGACCGTCAAATGTGTGAAAATTTATCAGTGGCAAAAAGAAAGCGGAACAATATTATGGTTGATTTGAAAAAATTCTTGAACTAACGTGACAGAGCGGCTAACGGCAAATCAGCTTTTGAAATTTGCAAAGGCATAAAACAAAGGACAAACAGCAAGCATTTGCAACAGGTACAGCTCTCAAATTATGCGCTTTTTGGACATTTTGCGAGCGGATACCAGCAATTGCAAATCACAAGAGCACGCTAACGCAGCATTGCCCAATCGCCGTTTTGTGTGCAACAGTTGCATCTGCTTCACCAACGTCGTTTTGCCGGCGTTACTGATTCCTGAAACCCCGGATTACATTGCGCTGCATGATTATCGACGCGAAATTCAATTCAGCTGCGCTTGTGGGCGGCTGCATTTGTACCAAAAAAAAACCTGAAAAACAGTCAGCCTCCGAACGGAAGACGGAAACGGACCCATCAGCAGAATACGATGGCATTTCTCGTACGAGCGGCGTTCGTGCGCGAGTCGCCTGTCGATTTTGTACGAGTGAAACGCGGTGCTGTTCTTGCGCCGGCGTACGCCGCCCGCCGCCGTCGCTGGCTTCTCATCCAGCGTGGTCGGTGTTGCAGCAGAAGTAGCCGAGAGCATCGACTCCGATTCGGGCAGACTGACGATCCGTGAGACGGCTGCTGACGACGATTCGCCCGTGTCCGCAGCGGCGGTGCTTCGGCAGCAGCACAGTGGACAGCGTTTCGTTGTGGTCGTCATGTCAGTTGAGCACGTCAATAATTGAGCACCAGCTCATGTTGAATATATCACTTGTACAGGTATGGAGTATTTTTCAGATGCTTCCAAACTGGATCGAGTTCACACCAACTAGCACCACCGGCGAGCAGCTGATTCGTACAAGCAGAGTGCTCCGTTTGGAATTTATAAATCGTTTGTTTTGGTTTAATTGAACATCATTGCCGACACCTGACCGTGTAATTTTCGCATTCTAAAATTAGTAAATAAAAAAGCTTCAACCAGGATGTGAAAACGTGTCAACCTGTCAAAACACGGCAGGTGCGTACATACATGCAATACCGACAGCGTCACTGGCCTGGCCACTACTGCACAGCGAGTGCACACATTCTTAGACCGGCGTGAAAATGAAAGATTGCTGATAAAAGTTGTCGGGTTTATTGTCTAAAAATGGCGTCAACGCAAAAACTGGTGTGTATGTGATGTGCAACAGCACCGCTGATATTTTAATCTACAGCGTGTATGCGCGTTGAGAGCTCCGTTCGCAATGGCTTTTAAATAAAAACGACCAACCGATGTTTTTTTTGTTTTAAACCATTGTTGAAAACAACCGCACCAGAAAAAAAGTAATACCGGTACTCAGAGAAAGCGACGGTTGGAGAGGACAGCTTTTAGAGAACCGCGGGCACCCGCTCTGTCACGTTTCGCTCGAGATTTTTTTAAATTGAAATGTAACAAACAACACTGTTGTAGAGGTTCGAGGAACTAATAGAGCCACTGCGTTTGCTCAGAAATGCAAGATTTATTGCGATCGAAAACAATACCCAGAGAATAATTCCCGAACACGCCCCTCTGAATGCCCGTACCGAGTAACAACAGCCTGTGCGTCGCCTTGTAGAGCTGTTTGTCCTTGGCGAGCTGCTCCTCAATCTGCTTGTTGATCTTCTTCGCGTGGTTCGCGTCCTCGTCGGCCGGCGTTTCGCGGTTCTTTGGGATGCACGAGAGTCCCATGCTGACGCGGCGACTCGCTGCGCTCGTTTGCTCGCGTGCAATGCTGGGCAACTTCGCGCAAAATTGAGCTTTGCGGTATACTGCGTGCGCCGAAAATTAATCTATGCAGAACGACGAAGTGTGATCGTTATAAATCACAGAACTGTCATATCAATATTGTCGAATGAATTGCGAGTTTTTATCTTTTTTTTATTTTCCACTTGGATATACTGCCGAATGCGTGTCCATTGTCGGTGTTGATAAAGCGACCAATTGTCGTGAATTGTCTAACAGCAGAAGTTCCATGACCGAAACTCTGGACCTTCAACAAGTTACACGGGTTTTTCTCGGATCCTCATGTGATATGTGCATAACAGTAAATATGGTGTCGTTCTTTGTCGTTGTCGGTGCTCTGATCTGAAATGTACATATCTGCAAAAGTGTGTGCAAAAGGTGCATCAACTGTACTTGTGTGCATCCAACTAAACATCTAGTGGTATATATTAGCCAGATGGGCTGTAGCGTGCCAAAAAATCCAAACTCTGAAATACTGTGATAAAAAGCTTTTGTGTGAACCGCAGAACAAAGTCAGTGAAAACGCACGATCGAACAGTGAATAACTAAATTTAATAAGTTTGCTCTTGTCAACCTACATTTATGAAGAAACATCGTTTATTCTCGTTGTGAAAGTAATTTGATCACATTAATGAATATGAACGCTGGGTGTATATTAGCAACGATATGCATCAGTTTTTGCCATTCGCCACATGTGGACTGAAGAGGATTTAAAAATAATCAAATGAACACAAACCTACAATATTATCATTTTTTTTGTTGTCTGGTAGTCCGCAGATCAATTCAAAACAACTAGCTTTTTATATTCCGCTCGAGTTTCTGTGTTTGAAAACGCTTCTGAACTGTGCAAGCTGATCAGTGAATAAAAAATTAACTGAATCCTTTTTCAGTAACTTTGTTATTGTGAATGGGGCAAAAAAACTAACTACAAGCAGAAAAATGATGCTCATGTTCGTGCACATGTTCGCCGCAGATGCAAATGTTCGTGCACTTATCGATTCACATGCACAATCCTTTGCACCTAATTTTTTTCACGCAAAAAACAATAGTTTTTTCCTGCAAACAATGCAGATGCAGCCGTTTTTTTTGCTTCTGAAAAGTGAAGTGAATCTGAATCGATGAGTGCACGGGTTTGTACATTTGCTTCAATGAGTGCATGTGCAACTCGTGCATCTACAATGTGCATTGTGGTAGTGGGACCTTTCTTTCTATTTCGTATTTAGCATTTCTAAACTTCATTTCATGTTATGTGAATTATTTTCTACTTGTACAAAAAATCATGCGAGCTCAGAATTGTGCACAACTATCTGATGATGAACACGTACAAATGTGTGAGTAAGCAAGCACGCGCGTAGCCCAGCCCAAACATGTGACACACCACGCGCCGCCATATTTCAAGTGAAGTGCAACAAAAAATTGAAATTCCGAAAATAATTACAGAACACAAGAGGGCAACGAGGCCCTTGAGTAGCAAGCGCGTGCATCGCAAGCCTTGTGTCTCTGTGTCCGTGTCTGTGTATATCTGTGAAAACCATAACAACAACAGCAACAAGTGCAACCGGACAGATATAGCGACCAGAGAGCGCTTATTGCTGCTGCTGCTCTCTCACTGTGTGCGTGCACGCACAAAACGTCCTGTTGTGTGCACAACCATTTATCGATGAAGAAGAAAAAAAACGCCGCCCGTCGCCGCTCCGGTGCATCAACAGGAGCAGAAGCATGAGCGGCAGAAATGGATGGGACGCATGGAGTCAAGCAGTGGCATTGACTGAGGGAGAGTGAGAGAGCTACACAAGAGACAACGACGCACGTCAAGAAACTGTGTCTGTGCGACACACACACACACACACACACACACACACACACACACACACACACACACACACACACACACACACACACACACACACACACACACACACACACACACACACACACACACACACACACACACACACACACACACACACACACACACACACACACACACACACACACACACACACACACACACACACACACACACACACACACACACACACACACACACACACACACACACACACACACACACACACACACACACACACACACACACACACACACACACACACACACACACACACACACACACACACACACACACACACACACACACACACACACACACACACACACACACACACACACACACACACACACACACACACACACACACACACACACACACACACACACACACACACACACACACACACACACACACACACACACACACACACACACACACACACACACACACACACACACACACACACACACACACACACACACACACGCGCGCGCGCGCGTTACACATAGAATGAGAACGGATGCGAACAGGCAAAACTGAGAAGAAGAGCCAAAACGAGAAAAAAGCACAGGAGCACGCGCGCGACACATAACAAGCAAGAGGCGAAAAGAGGGGGCACAGAACGCGAAGCATCAGCAGCAGCAGCTGTCGAAGGAGAGACTGAGGCAGCAACGCCTGGGCCAATTCAATAATATTATGTGCATGTGTGTGTTGTTGTTGTGGCGCTTGCATTGCATCGCATGCAGCGTATAATATTGAGCGACACACACACACATTGCGCGAACGCACAGCGACCAAACTCAACTGCGAACATTGCGCACTCGCACACAAGCTCTCTCTCTCTCTGTCAGTATCTCTCACTTTCCGAACTGAATATCGCTACAGCTTTTGCTTTTGCGCGTGCAAAAGCCACACGCGGCTGTGGCGCAAGCGGCCAGACAGAAACGACCGCGCGCAGACACACACACACACATGTATATATACAGGTTTGCGTTACGGCTGGCGCTCACACACACGGCGATGTGGCTTGCTTTTGCTGTGTGTTGTTGTTGTGCTGCTATGTCTGTTTATATATGTGTGTATGTGTGTAATATTGACAAATTCGGGTTCGGACACACCGAGAAACATGTTACGTTATATGTTAAGAGCAGGCACATTCGCATAGGGACCCTTTCCATATCGCGCTGCACACACGCGCACACGCGCAAACGCACACGTGCGCACGCGCATACACACGCACATACACGCACACAAACACACGCGCACATAACGCACACACACGTGCACACACGCGCACATAACGCACACACACGTGCACACACGCGCACAGATGCACAAACAGACAGACACACACACACACATATACACGCGCACACGCACACACACGCACACACTGGCACACACATGCACATAACGCACACACACGTGTACACACGCGCACAGATTCACAGACAGACAGACACACACACACGCGCGCGCACACACACCCACGCGCACACACGCACCCACGCGCACACACGCGCACACACGCACATAACGTGCACAAACGCACACACGCTCACACACGCGCTCATTATTAACGCACGCACACTCACGCAAGCACACACACACACGTACACGCACACGCACACGCACACGCACACGCATACGCGCACGCACACACACATGCACACGCACATGCACATGCACACACACTCGCACACACGCGCACACTCACGCGCACACACGCACACGCACATGCACACGCACACACTCGCACACACATGCACAGTCACGCACACGCACGCATACGCACACACACACAGACATACCGTTTACTTTCTTGATGTTGTTCTAGATCATCCTGTATGTACGTCCATTTTATATTTTCATGTGGGACCGTCAGCAATTTTTAATCACGGCTCGGTGTCGGTTCGAATTTTGAAAAAGTGGTTTCGGTTTGGTTAGCGTCCTTCATCACAGCACGATTTCGATTTCGGTTTGACTTTTTGAAAAAAGTTTCAGTTTTCATTTCGGTTCCGTTTGCGTGCCCTTCTTCTAAATATTATATGACATGACCAACATTAAATGGGTGCAAACAAATCATGTGCATAAAATATGCAAAAAGAGGAATGGAACAGTTACAATCGGTTTTTCAATTGTTGGCTTTTTTTGTGGCGGTGACGTCGAATGCCAATGATAGCGCTCAAATTTAGCAACCATAGACTGGCAACACCAGCTGAAATCGCCCTGAGTGCGAAGTGCGAAAGTTGTCATTTGAAAGGGGACAACAGAAGTCTCACACGCTAAAAAATGTCACGGGACCCTCCACCGGATACGGTTTACTCAGTGGAGGGACTACAATAGTTTTGTGAGTTTTAATATCTCTACAGTTGCTCTGGGTAATTTGTAGCATTAATTAACTGATTGGCGGTTCGTTGTCTAAAATCGGGTTGAAGAAAAAAGGGGTTTTCTTTTTCTTTGATTGCGTAAGGACATGTGAGTAAACAAGCTCCGTGCATCGTGCATTGTACCTGCAGCACAGGGGCGCGCCTGTCAGCGTTCGGTGTCTTGTATTCTCTATCAAGGCGAGGTGGATGACTGAAAATAGTACAAAAAGAAAAATGCATTTTTACAATGCACATTCTAAATACCTACAAATACATTTTCTTGAAGAAACCTTCGGTCAACCTTGTCTCTCTGTCGCAATCTGAAATAATATTCAGCGTTTTATGCCGTTCGGGCGTTTTCCGAACTTGTAGACCAGAGATTAAAAAAACTCCACAGGAATTAAAAGTGGAGTGAAGCTAGGCTGTTGTATAGCTGCGGACAAGTAAGCAATTATGAATCAATATTTATGCGTTGTATGCGTGGTTAAAAGCGCATGCACTGTATAGGAATCAATGTCACATAAACCGTGAATGTTTCTTTCACAATCAATCGTAAGGCGCCACATTGCATCACCAGTAATCCGCACAATTGTCTTCCAACAATGTATCGAGTATTGCGCATTTCACCAAAACTGGCACCACAAATATTACCAATGCACGCCGCCAGAATTACAAAACGTGAAAATGTTCTACTACAACATCATGGATCACATTGCTGAGAGTTCACTCGACTTGTAGCTGGTGCTTGCCGGCGCTGTCGTTCCCGTGCCCCTTTCGCTGTCCGTTACGGCGCTGGTGGCCGACGACGATTCGAGGCTTGACTCACTTTCCTCGATCTGAGCGCGCGTGTCCGGGTTCAACGACGGATCCAACCGCGGCATGTTCTTCCTTGCGGATGCCGTTCGCTGCGGATAGAAAACGTGGAAAGAGTTGAAAATAAGCAAGGGTGCATGAATTGGAAAACGGTGGTTTATTGATTTCAAAATTTATCAAACCATTAATTGACGTTACGTATGCAAAAATCACAATCGGTTGATCAATATTGCTGTCTCTAGCGTACTTTTTTGTGGATGTAACGTCGAATGCCAAAAACAGCAGTTAAAACTAGCAACGACAGTCCGATAGCGCCAGCTGTAATCGCCGTGATAAGTACGACAGTCGTCATCTGGAAGATGCAGCAAAAATCGGCTCTACGTAACCCTTAGTGTTGTTTTTTAATCTATTTGATTGCGATCGTTTTATATCATTACCATCTTGGACAGCGGTTAATATGTCAATGTACGTATATCTGTTATATACCCACGTTGTAGAGTGAAACACAAGCTCAAACGGTGGTGCGGTGAAGTTTGCGATCTCATTCTCACATAATGCAATTCTCACAAGATTTTTGCTTGTTTTTTTTTGTGGTCGCTTCGCCGGGTTTCACTATAATAATCACATACCTTAGTATTCTTTTCTGCTGCTGTCGTAGCTGATGTGGCATTGTTGTTGGTGTAGTTGGTTGTTGGCATTTTTGAAACCATGGTTGTTGAGGTTGTTTTAATCGATGAACTTGGTTTGGATTTTGCTCTTGTTGTAGTTGTTGGGCGTTTTGTAGTAGTTGTTGTGGTTTTTGTGGTTTTTGTGGTTGTTGTGGTTATTGTGGTTGTTGTGGTTGTTGTGGTTGTTGTGGTTGTTGTGGTTGTTGTGGTTGTTGTGGTTGTTGTGGTTGTTGTTGTTGTGGTTGTTGTAGTTGTTGTGGTTGTCGTGGTTGTTGTTGTTGTTGTTGTTGTTGTTGTTGTTGTCGTGGTGGTGGTTGTTGTTGTTGAGGTTGTTGTAGTTGTTGTAGTTGTTGTAGTCGCTGTGGTTGTTGTTGGCGCTGACTGTACCAACAACACTGCCCTGCCAGTGTCTTGTCCCATGCCAGTTGGTGCTGTTGTCAAAGCTGCTACAGTGCCAACTAAAAAAAACATTGGAAAGCGATGTGAATTTGTATTTTTTATTAACTTAACAATAAAAGCGAAACCCAGAATATAAAAAAAATATGTACATACTGGCAGGACGTTCGACATGAAACACGCTGCCGATTCCAAGGAACAGCAAAAAAATCTGCTTCGAGAACGCCATAATGATGATGATTAGCAGTGATTACTGTTTGACTGACTTTGAATAGAAACGTTTTTAGGAATAAATTTGCTTCTGGTAACAAAAACGTTTTCAACTAGTCATGCAATGGCTTTTGTACTTTGGAAGAAAGCAGCATTTGCAGCATCGTTCAATCATTTTAATTGATCTGCTAATTGAACTCTAATTGAAGATATATTTGGCGAAAATAACGAACACGTGTGCAACGTTTGTGTGTTTCTGCTTCGTGAACTACGGGCGTGGATGTTCTTTGAGTTTTGATCATTGAACTTTGAATATTTACTAGCCTATTGACCCGAGCGTATGTGGCTTGATCAATGCCAAGCCTTTTTGGTGAAGTGGCATTGACTTAGAAAGGAAAAAACAGTAACGTTTACTGAATAATAACCCTGAAGAAAATTTACCTTGTGCTGCCGTGAAGTCGCCTACGATACAATTATTTTTTAATGTATTTAAATAAATAAAAAATGCGAAGTTTATGATTTTGCTTTTTTTACCCGTTTACCTTAACCGAAGGCAAGCCTTTTTGTAAGTGAAGTAAAATTGAATAAAAAATATAAAAACTAACGTTTTTTTTCATTTACCCGTTTTAAAAGGCTAATGCTTTTTTACCCGTTTACCTAAGCCAAGCCTTTTTTTGTAAAGTGAAAATGTGAAGTTTATGATTTTGCTATTTTTACCCGTTCACCCTAACCTAAGTCAAGCCTTTTTGTAAGTTAAGTAAGATTGAATAAAAAATATTAAAATTAACGTTTTTTCATTAAAAAACACCCGTTTTAAAAAGCTAATGCTTCTTTTACCCGGTTACCCTAACATAAGCCAAGCCTTTTCTCTAAAGTGAGAATGAATAGAAGAAACAAAAAAGAGACGTTTATAATTTCGTTTTGCAGTCATTGCTTTTTTTACCCGTTTACCCCAACATGACCCAAACATTTTGCAAAGTGAAAATGAATGGTAAATGCCATTTCGACCCAATTAAAAAACTAACTTTTTTCAAAGACGGTTTTGTTACATCTTTCGCAGTCGCTCGTCCAGTTTTGAGCAGCAACAATTGCCAGTTGCCCATCGTGCGTTACGTTGAAATTATCGCTCATAACCATGGAGTATCAATTTGAAAATGAAACATGGAGTATCAATTTCAATGAAATTTACTTGTTTTGAATCCAAAGTGCAACTTGCAAAGCCGATGTCGATGTGCGTTTTGCAACCCTATTTTTAAAAACAAAAAAGTTCAAACGTTTTTCAAAGACGGTTTTGTTACATCTTTCCCAGTCGATCATCAAGTTTTGATCAGCCACATTTGCCTATGCTGCGCTGAACTGTCTCTGTTGACCAAAGAGTATCATGATGATTCCAGCTATGAAGAGCGACGTTTTGAGAAAACAATCTCATCTGGCATTAATAAAAATACGTTAAGGAAGTCGAGATGGAGTTTTCTTAAGTAGCAAAAAAGGGCGCCAATTCAAACTGCAAAAAAGTGCCACGCACAGACACTTTGTAAATTTAATAATATAGACTAGCCAATTGACCCGAGCGTATGTGGCTTAATCAATGCCAAGCCTTTTTGGTGAAGTGGCATTGAATTAAAAAGAAAAAAACAGTAACGTTTACTGAATAACCAATCTGAAGAAAATTTACTTTGTGCTGCCGTGAAGCGAAGTTTATGATTTTGCTATTTTTACCCGTTCACCCTGACCGTCAAGCCTTTTTGTAAGTTAAGTAAGATTGAATAAAAAATATAAAAATTAACGTTTTATTCAATTACCAGTTTTAAAAAGCTAATGCTTCTTTTACCCGGTTAGCCTAACATAAGCCAAGCCTTTTTTGTAAAGTGAAAATGAATAGAAGAAACAAAAACAGTGACGTTTTTAATTTCGTTTTGCAGTCATTGCTTCTTTTTACCCGTTTACCCCTAACATAAGCCAAGCATCTTTTGTAATGTGAAAATGCGAAGTTTATGATTTTGCAATTTTTACCCGTTCACCGTAACCTAAGTCAAGCCTTCTTGTAAATGAAGTAAAATTGAATAAAAAATATAAAAATTAACGGTTTTTTCAATTACCCGTTTTAATAAGATAATGCTTCTTTTACCCGTTCACCCTAACCTAAGTCAAGCCTTTTTGCAAATGAAGTAAAATTGAATAAAAAATATAAAAAATTAACGGTTTTTTCAATTACCCGTTTTAAAAAGCTAATGCTTCTTTAACCCGTTTACCCTAACATTAAGGGATTACAACATTGTTGGTCTCACAGTTCCCATTTACTGTTTTTGAGTTTACTCCAGTTTCGAAAACGGATTTTGAGAGCGCCTCTTTTGCTCGTTTTTTTTAAACATAGGACCTAACGTTAATTGATAAATCCGCAAAGTTTTTCTTAGCGGGAAAAGAGAAAAGCAAGAGCAAAGGAGAGAGCGGCATCCTTAGGTCCAGAGGCCACTCAACCAAGGAGGGACGGGAAGCGTTCCGAAATATACAGGGTGAACCAAAAAAAAGGTTCCAATTCTAAAATGCTCTCACTGGCGTGTGCTGAGGTGTTTAGAGCTGAAAATTGGAACACTATTAGAAAACAGTTGGAGGTTTTTCTGACTATTTTTTTTCACGGTATGTTGCCCCTATCACTCACTACAGCAGAATATCTGAAAAACATGAAAAATCGACAAATGTGGTGAAATAAAAGAGGGTTGATTTAGCTGAAACAAGAACCTCATGGCTTAAAACTTGGAACACTGTTAGAACACTTTGAGAATTTTTTGTGATCAAATTTTGCTTGGTTTACTCGTTTCTGTTTATTTTTTACAGTGCAATTTTCAAAAAATAGCGATTTTTGACGAAAAACAACGTTCATTCATAATCTCACTGTTTATCATTGCTCATAAACGGACTTCCGAACTAATGTATCGCCATGCGGGGCAAAATTGAATTTTGTACAAATTGCCGAACCACTATGGAAAAGTTATTCGCATGTTTCGACCAATTGGCACACCAGACTCGCTTCTCTGCCGTCCACTTAACCATGATGGCAGCAACGACTGAAAATGGAATTGCATCTTTCACTGCAGAAAATAACCAGTCTGCTATGGTGAAAAATATTGTATCAGAGTGGCAAATTGTGTGAATTAAAAAAAAGAAAAACAGTTTGCACCTGGAAAGATAAATTCGCATCTGTTCTGGGCAGAACCGCTCACGCACGCTCAGACTCGAAGTGAAACATCAGGTTGATCAATGACTGTTTAAATGCAATTCAGCATTCGGCATTTCCAAGCTACTGTGTGTGCATATTGTTTTTTCATCTTTTTTTGAGTTGTGAACACTCAGGTTGTCACCAACGTTCATCATTTAGTCTTTGTTACAGCTAAATTAACCCTCTGCATTTCACCACATTTGTCGATTTTTCATGTTTTTCAGATATTCTGCTGTAGTGAGTGATAGGGGCAACATACCGTGAAAAAAAATAGTCAGAAAAACCTCCAACTGTTTTCTAATAGTGTTCCAATTTTCAGCTCTAAACACCTCAGCACACGCCAGTGAGAGCATTTTAGAATTGGAACCTTTTTTTTGGTTCACCCTGTAAGTGTGGATGAGTTGAGATTCATTCGCAATCAGCCGAGTTATGAAAGCAGAGGTTGAGGGAAGCTGTGACTGTTGGACTAGAGTGGCACGGTCCTCATGGCTTGTGCTTACATTGCTTTTCTGTATCGGAAATTGTTTTTTTTTTTGATCGATCAGCACTGCGGAAACAAATTCGACGAGTCAGTAATCAGTATGATCTTATTGTACCTGTCGCAATATGCCTTTTGCATGCACAGATAGGGAAAATGTTTGACGGCTGCCGCGGCATTAACTGATTCTTCGTGCCATTCTGTTCATTCTTTCTTCCTTGCACACACACTATTGGGAATTATCTTTGGCATTCTTGACAAAGACAACTCCTGGTCTGCGACGGATCCCGCCTTGATGGAGAATACAAGGACTACCTACATATTCGGCCAAACTGAACTTTTGCTTGTGTATTTTTATAAGGAAAAGAAAACTTTGTAATCATGCATCATCTTTTTCTGTTTCTCTATGAAGCTGAGCAGTTATTCGTGCAAAAGAGCGGAGTGATGTTGAATGTGTAAAAAACCGCACAAGTGAAAGCCGAACGCGCTGTTTCGCGCCCGAACGTAGTCCAAACAAAAAAATAGTTGTATTTTGTGGAAAAAAGATTCTGATTAGCGTTGTTTTTTGTTTTCTTGCAACATCTGCCGTCAAATTACGTACAGTTGTGCTGATTTCAAATTGCCTCGCAGCCGCGAAACGTCTTCCTTATCTGTGCATGCAAATGAGCGTTGCGAGTGAGACACGTTGGTCGTTCATGTTGACACGTTCATCACTGTGGTCTGTGTCGTGTTAGCATCGTACTTGTGTATGAGTTCGACATCACACAGTTACTTCAACGGAAGGCAAATAATCCGGTAATACAGTACGTGCATGGTACTCATCACCGACAACAAAGTTACAAGAAACCTAAAACAGTTGAAAATATCTAGATCTCCAAATCAGTACGAGGTGAAGTCATTCCAATCGCTCGATCGGGCGTCCGCACTCGCGCCCGAGGAGGACTCAACACTCGAGGTGGTCTCGTCGATTTGCATGCGCGTATCCGGATTCAACGCTGGGTCCGGTTGTGGCATGTTCGGCACACTCTTTTGCTGTGCATTACAAGGGGAAGAGTTTAGTATTGTGAAGTTATTCAAACGTGTCCGGACTAAAATGACGTCATTTGCTTTAATAACGCTCGTTTGTCAAAGTACAGACACTAAAATGTCAGTTTGGTGCGACTGATTCGACAGCCACCATTTGTTTACGAAAAAACGGCTAAACGGAACGTCTAGTTCGCTGTGAACGGCAAACGCATGTTTTGCGGCACATGACGTCATTTCAGTGGGACACGTTTGAAAAAATAGGTCATAAACACAGAAAGTCAAAAAAATAACAACAATATAAAGCGGTGGTTTATAATTGATTTCGAAATTATCAACCCATCATCAAGTTGTTTATGCAATAATTAGTGCAGAAATTAAAGGTAAACGGGGAATGTAGAAACGCGTATTCAATTGATTATCTAACCATACTTTGTTTTTGCGACGTCGAATGCCAATGATGGCACTCAAAACCAGCAACGACAGACCAACAACGCCAGCTGAAATCGCCGTGATAAGTATGACAGTCGTTATCTGAAAAATGGACGTCAACGATTCTGCTTCTCACTGAGAAAATTTTACCATCTGTTTAACTGTGTTGGAGATTTGCTTCAATATGCAATTCTTACAGTTTTGTCTTTTGGCAGTTTTGTAGTTGTCACGCCAGGTTTTACTGTGGTTACATTAATTTCTTCAACTGCTGTAGTTACAACCAGAGTCTCAAGTGTGGTTGGGGAAGTTTTTGTTGTTTTTGCGGATTTTGCTGTTTCTATTGTTTTGGTTGTTGTCGTTTTTGTAGTTGTTGTGATCGTTGTTGTGGTTGTGGTTGTTGCGGTTGTAGTGGTCGTGGTTGAAGTTGTTGTGCTTGTTGTAGTTGTCGTCGTTGTAGTAGTAGTAGTTGTTGTTGTTGTGGTTGTGGTTGTTGTCGTCGTCGTTGTCGTAGTAGTAGTAGTTGTTGTAGTTGTTGTAGTAGTTGTTGTAGTAGTAGTCGTAGTAGTAGTAGTAGTAGTAGTAGTAGTTGTTGTTGTTGTTGTTGTCGTGGTGGTTGTTGTTGTCGTTGTTGTAGTAGTTGTAGTTGTAGTTGTTGTTGTTGTTGTTGTTGTCGTGGTGGTTGTTGTTGTCGTTGTCGTTGTTGTAGTAGTTGTAGTTGTAGTAGTTGTTGTTGATCTGGTCGTTGTTGTTGTTGTTGTTGTCGTTGTAGTACTTGTTGTTGTGGTTGCTGTGGTTGTAGTAGTTGTAGTGGTTGCAGTGGTTGTTGTGGTTATAGTTGTCGTGGCTGTAGTGGTTGTAGTGGTTGTACTGGCTGGGGTGGTTGTTGTGGTTGTAATGGTTGTTGTGGCTGTTGTGGTTGTTGTGGATGTTGTAGTTGTGGCAGCTGTGGCAGTTGTTGTGGTTCTAGTGGTTGTTGTTGTCACGGTTGTTGTGGCTTTTGTGGTTGTTTTGGCTGCTGTCGTTTCTGTGGTTGGTGTCGCCGTTTTGGTTGATGCGGCTATGGAGGCAATATTCAAAGGCAGTTCGCTGTCTAACTTCCACTCCAAATCAGTTGTTGCCTTTGATGGAGCTGTTGCTGAGCGAACTGAAAAAAAAAAACAAACGACATCATGCAATTTGTAATTTTGATTAAACAACAAAAACGAAACATAGACTAAGTCGTACACGTAAATTGCACACTGTACATACCATTCATGCGGACAGGCGGTTCAGCGTGCAACAAGCCAATGCAAAAAAACAACAACCAAAAAATCTGCTTTGACGCGACCATAATGATGATGATCAACTGTTCGGTTGACACTGTCAATGAAGATTTTGTCGACTAGCCAGACGAAGATTTTGTCAGTGAATAAAATAAAAATGAAATAAAAATTTCTTCTGATATCAGAAACGTTCTCAACTACATAGTGCTGCAACTGCACTTTGTTTTATACAACACTGAGAACGTCTACTAAACAATTTACTAAACAAGTTTGTTCACATGCCGAAGGCGATACAAACGTACATTTTCTTCAGCTGCCTGCCACTGGTAGCCGAAGAAGCAGAGTAAACAGGGCGCAAGGAGCGCGCGAAATTTAAATGAAAAAAGAATAAAGGCAATCAGAAACTCAATTGTGTGCCAGTCAAATCTGACGTGTTTTTCAAACTGATTGATTCTTCGTGCTATCCAGTTCATTCTGTCTCTTGAACACATGATTGAGAATTTCATCTTTACATTCTTAAAAAAACAGCTCATAGTTTGCGACTGATCCCGCCTTGATGTGGAACTCAAAGACTGTTTTATTTATTCGGTCACACTGCACAATGTGTCTGTTTAAATCAGTCATAAGGTACACATGGTGATCAGTAGTTTGCGTTTGCATCATTGCCGTCGTGTGAGTTGCAAGTCCAGCATGATCAACCGCTGCTGCTCTCGAGCGTCTGAATGTGTGGCGTCATAGTTGAGTCGGTCGTTGACGAAGTGTTCGAGTCCGGCAACTGAAGTCGAGTGTCCGGGTTTAACGCCGGATCAACGTTCAAGTTTTTCACAGGCTGGATGAAAAAAGTGAACCATTTTGGTAACTCAGATTCAATTTTATGTCATACAACATACAGTGGCGGCCAAACGTGTTGGAACGCTGCGCGCGTGTGTGCTGTGTATTGCGAGCGTGTTGCATCAGCCGTACAAACGCTATTATAATAATTTATGGACAACGTTGGGTCGAAAGGTGTCCCATGAACCCAACGTTGCCCTTGAATTCTTATAATAGCGTTTGTACGGTTGATGCAACACGCGCGCAATACACAGCACACACAAGCGCAGCGTTCCAACACTTTTGGCCGCCACTGTATATTTGTAGACAGCTATTGTGGATTTATTCAAACGTGTCCGGACTAACGTGAGGTCATTTTATTTAAAAACGCCCGTTTGTCAAAGTACAGGCACTAAAATTTCAATTTGGTGTGACTGATTCGACATTCACCATTTGTTTACGGGAAGAAATCGGCTAAACGGATAGTCTGGTTTGCTGTGAACGGCAAGTGCATGTTTTGTGGCACATGACGTCATTTCAGTGGGACACGTTTAAAAAAATAGGCCATAGTAACATTTTCACAAACGTTCGCCAAATTACCGATTCTTTTGGTCGTCGAGAACGCATGAGCAACACAATCGCAACCAGTAAGACGACTAATCCAATGACGATCAGCACTATCATAGCAGATATAACCACAGCATTCTAAAAAAACTATATTTTGTTTTAAAATTATGTGCGACGGTATTTGAACCTTTCAATGCAATGGTAATAGATCGATAATAACATTATTGCATAATAATGCTCACTCGTTTTTGATGCTTTGGAGGTTTTTGCGGAAAGAGTACTGCTGTTTCATTCGTTGACGTTGTTGTGGAGATAACTGTTGCTGTTGTCGACGTTTTTAAACCAAAAATAACTGTTGAGGTAGTTGTTGCTTCTGGTGAAGTTGTCATTGAGGTTGATGTTTCACTTGTTGTTGTGATAGAAATTGTTGTAGTTGCAGTGGTGGTTGTAGGAGTAGTAGTAGTAGTAGCAGTAGTAGCAGTATTAGTAGTAGTAGCAGCAGCGGCAGTAGTAGTAGTAGTTATAGTAGTAGTAGTACTTGTTGTTGTTGTGGTTGATGTCGTAGTAGTAGTGGTTATTGTTGTGGTAGTAGTGGTTGTGGTTGTAGTAGTTGTTGCTGTGGTTGTGGTTGCAGTTGTTGTTGTTGTTGTGGTTGTTGTTGTGGTTGTGGCTGTTGTTGTAGTGGTTCTTGTAATTGTCATGGTTGTAGTGGTTGTGGTAG
>JASANC010003958.1:0-33424 GCA_030248135.1 Theristus sp. LFF4_11
CCCCAATAAACCCCCATGGGGGATTAATACGTCAGCGACTTTTAGGGGTGGGGGTTTATTGGTGGGGGGGGGGGATTATTGGTGGGGGGGGGTTTATTTTACAAAAAATTCTAGGGGTGGGGGTTTGTTGAAAAATGGCAAAAATACATTGCATGGCAGGCAAGAAAGTCGCAGAAACTTCTACTCTACATAGAAATTTCCTTTTATAACAGCCTTTTGTAATGAAATTACTATTAACTCACCCATTTGGGGCCTTTGGTAGCACAATTTCATCATTTTCACTGCAACCAGCCACTGAATTCGCTGGGTATGTGTTTCAAACAGGTCTCCAATAATCCCCCATGGGGGATTATTTGTGGGGGGGGATTATTCGGAAACTGGTCGGGGGGTGGGGGTTTATTGGTGGGGGGGGATTAATGGTGGGGGGGGGGGTTTAATGGGGGTAATACGGTATATGCTGTCAAAGAACAATTGTTAGCTGTTTACCAATAGAAATAGAGAGTCTGTTGGTTCGCACAAAAATTTTACAAAAAATACACTGAAAGTTCAGTTTATTTGCTAATCTCTCGGATTAAAACTGACGGTAAAAAAGACACAGTGAACCATGGTAGATTTTGTGTGTGTCTGCGAATCAGAAGGCTGCGCTTGCTATACATGGAAAAAGTATCTTAGTTCGGACTTGCTTTGAATTTTACGTGAGAAAAAAAGAAATGTATCTAGAAAATGGGTGTTTGAGCAGCAACGCAGTAACCATTTTTAAAAAAATCAAAAAACGCTGCTACAACGTTGAACAAAAGTTTCGCTCACGGGCCGGGCGCACATGGAAATGTGTTTGTACATGTAATGTATGAAATGAACAGGCCAGATGGTTGTGGTTGCAAAATGCGAAAACGGAATACACATAATCACACACAGTTTCGCAAAACGTTGCGCGCGCCGCGTTGCACTTTTGACCAAAGTCACCGATATTATGCAACGCACGTTTTACCGTCGACTGCTTTTTATCTCAGTCAAGCGATCTACGAACGCACACAAACAACCGCAGAGAATGCAGAGCAGCGAAGTGCGCCGGCAGCATATGTTGCAAATGGTGATACTGATGCATGCATACTTGGTGTACATGTAGTTTTTGTTCAACACCTAAAATTTGAGCATAAAACCTACTATTATCTTTTTGTGCGAAGGAGGCGGAGTAATGTTGAATGATGTGTGGAAAAGCCGCACAGCTTAAAAAATGTTTCGCGCCCGAACGTGGTTAGAATATGAAATAAAATAAATTTATTCAGTGAGAAAAGATTCTGATTCATTTTTTTACCAAATTTCTTGCAAAAATCTGCCGACAGAACCGACCAGTTCTGTGAATTAAAAAATAAACGGGCTCTTTGTGTCAATCTTAGCGACTTTGAAAAATGAATATGTCAAACAAGTCACGTTTGAACAATTTCATTCAAGCCGAAAAAAATCTAACGGGAACTACTTGCCTTTGACCGAGTTCAACTTAACTAACCGAGAACAAACGGGAACAGTAAATTCAATTAGTTTAGAAAAAAGTCTCAGCGATTGCAAAATCAGCGAAACAGAGTTATAAAAGAACCGTTTTTGACATAGAATTCACACCGAATCGAAAAATTGAGCGGGTTATCGAGCTAAAAATAAAAGCGGAACACTCGCTCCAAACAATAAACGGTATCAACAAATTTAAACGTATGAAAGCCTTGGTTAAAAAATCAACACGTTTCCCGTTCCAGGAAAACAGAAGTAAATAAATGTCGTGAAATCCGCGGGTGCACCTTGCTGTTAACCAAATCGCAAACATTTCTTAACCGGGCCGTAGGCACGGGTCAACTGCTAGTTTCTTGCAAAAATCTGCCGGCAGAATACGTTAAGTTTTGCCGATTTCAAATTGCCGCACAGCCATGAAATATTTTCTCTATCTGTGCGTGCAAACGCATATTGGGACACGTTTAATAAGAAAGAGAATATATATAATATACGTTCAAAAAAGAAGCGCTTTGTAAGACGCAAACAACATTGATACGTTTTTCGACGTTTACGTTGTTGGGAAACAAAGCCAAAAAAACATCAATCAAATTTACAGATGGTCTCATGTACAATAGCATGCGAAATAAACAAGCTGGGTCTCCTTCCTTCACTGTCCTGTTTTATTCCCCGTTTACGTGCGTCAATGAATAAGAATCAGAATTGAAAGCCTTGTGAATTTTGAAAAAAAACTGAGATAAGAGAATATTTCATAGTGGCAGAAAAAGCCGAGCAAGGAGCCACTAAAAGCCTAGCGCAGCATTTTTATATGATAAGAACGTAGGGTGCTTTCCAAAACACAAAACAATTTCTGATGGAAAACACAAAAGTTATGAAACAGCAATGTAGGAGATTTCACTGATCCCCTGGGCGAGAAATCGAGTTTGCAGAATCATTGGGGTTGTGGTACGCAGCGAGAAAAACCCCACAATATTGTGCTTTCGAGATTCGCGCAAATGCGTACGCAACGCACGTTTTTAGCCAGTTCAAGCCAGTCAATGAATGTCAGTTCAGCGTTTTTGTAGAAAAATAGTTTAGCTGCGCACAAGAATACGGTAGGTTAAGCAAAAAGAACTATATTTTAGTGTCAAACGTTTTTTGAAACAACAGAGCCAAGTTTGATCACAAATTTTTGAACAAAAAAATCACTCCACTGAAATATAACAACTGAGTGTTTATTTTCAAATGCAAAACAACGTTTCTGACGCGCAAGCCAGCTCTAATAATTTGGTTTCCTGGCTTGATATCCGAACTGTCTTTCTCATGATATCAAACAAAGTGCAACATCCGACATCAGAAAATAATAATAAAAATAATGTGACCAACGCAGTGCAGCACATATATACGTGTCTATATTGATAAGTTTTACTATATCAGTAACAGAGAGCATGCAAAACGTGTGCAACTGACGAGTGAAAGGCCGGCAGCTTCATGGTTGCACACCGTTCACTGGCCACGGGCTGTCAGAGACAGAACGAGAAGATTTATGACGGGCAGAAAGGAGTTTTTTAATTTAATTGACGCACACGCGTGCATCCGCGAGAGTGTCATTCATCATTATTCAGCGAAGGCATGACAACTGCCAATACACCCGCACAACACACTATTATCTTTCTTATTAAATGCGTACCAATATGCGTTTGCACGCACAGATAGAGAAAATGTTTCATGACTGTGCGGTCATTTAAAATCAGAAAAAAAAACTTTAACGTATTCTGATGGCAGATTCGTGCAAGAAATTGAGAAAAAACTAATCAGAACCTTTTTTCACCGAATAAACTTATTTTATTTCATATGTACAATGGTGAGAAATAAAAACTACTCGGCTGGTTCGTGGATAAATCGCACGACTTTTAAGCTGGAATTTTAACCAGACGCAAACAAAAGGTTTTTCAAATGGTCCTGGGTCATGGGTCCCTGCATTTTTGGAGAAGAAAATCATTTTCTCGTCGGAGATATGTAAATCGATTCAGAAAGAATGTCGTCGTTGCGTTTATTATATGCAACCAGGAGGAGATTGCGTTTTATTCGTGTCGGGTGAATACTTTATTGAACGGTTGCCGGGCTGGCTACACGACGCTTCAAAACTGTAAGTCACTTATTCTGCGCCACCCTATACTGTCAGTGTCATTTGATGTCTCTGTGGAATAATGCGCAAAAACTTCTATCGACCTGAAACAGAGAACGAAACAGAAAAAGGGAGGTTTTCAGAGAAGAAAGTCTTGAGCGTGTGATCAATCAACAGATAGATTTCAGGTGTCCGATTTCTGTACACCTACAATACTGTATTTTCAAACACAATATCTGTGAGTTTTGTTGGCATGGACCGCTTTTGCTGTTTGTATTATATGCTAAACAATAATAACAACACGTGCGCAAAAATTCATACACACCCTGTATTTACACATGGGCACATTAGCGTATGTCGTTGCGTAATACTAAACCATGCAGTTTTGGTTCTCTTTATACACGCGAACATATTGTTCTGGTCAAAACGAGCGTTTTGTCTGTGGACCTGTTGGTCAAACAAACCGACGGTGTACGTGCCATGAAACGTCCAAATTACGGGTATAATCGACAGAATGCTAACACTCGAGAAAATGAGCGAAATCGCGCATCAAAATGGGGAGCGACAATTTTGAAAAGCGAAATGGACTCCCCGAAAAAAATTGGGATGCGAGAAGAGAAACGCTGTTGTGTTACGGAATGACCGAGTAAACATGGCAGCTTTTTTCAGGGTGCAAGGAGCGCGCTAAATTTGAACGAAAGAAAATAGACGCTCAGAAACCAACATGCGTGCCAAATTTGACGTGTTTTTTCAGCCCAATGGATTCTTCGTGCTATGTTCATTCTTGCTCCCTTGAACACATGATTAGGAGTTATGTTGGCATTTTTGAAAAAGACAACTCCTAGTCTGCGACTGATCCCGCCATGACGGGCTGCCTTATTTATTCGGCCATACTGTACATAATCTTTTGACTGTTGTGTGTTCTAAAACTTAGTTGTGCGTTGGGCTTGAGAACACCTAATCTGGCTTGGGAGTTTGTTGTGTTGATTCATGAAAAAACAATCGATTTGTTAATGGTGATTTGGTGAGAGCATTGTTTTCTGTCGTAAACCTACCAGATGCGTTGTCCTGTTTTTTTGCACTGTTCTGCGCCATTTTCCCTTCTCTGCTTATTGTCTTTGTCCATTGTCCGTCGCACCGGCGGACACCGCGGTATGCGTCTACCTGGCGAAACCGCAAACAGCGAACTTCATGTATTTTAAACAGTTGAGCGCACTATGAATTACGACAGAACAACAACCGTTAAAACCAGTAGCTGTCCTCAAATCAATTATTTTCGGTATCTCGTCCAGATTGTCAACCCTATTCCACAATTTGTTCACTTTGAATGAGACGTTGAATCATAATTTTTTAAATGCAAAATCATTGATGAAGGTGTGTCTCAAAACAAAACGTAGGTATTCGTTCGCACATTCATTTTTTCGATGAATAGTTTAGCTGTGGTGTGTGACTTTATTATGTACAAAAAATGCGGTAAACCAGTTTTTTAGACAGAAACGTTGACATTAACAACCTTGGCTGGTTACTTTCGAATGATCATATACAAAGCAGCCACGAATGTACATTTGTATTTAGAAAATGAAATAACCGTTCACGTTCAATTCATGTGCTCAATCGTGTTGCTGTTGTCTTTTACAGGACAGAATTTTGCTCATCAATGCTGCGAAAATGTCTGAGCTTAAACAAAGCTTTCATGGTGAGGGGTAACTAAACCTTAAATTCGACAAAACAAAATGAATAAACGACTGATCGAATTAAAAAACGTTTGTTCGCGCATGACGACAATTGTCGTCTGGATGGCGGACTCAGTGATCTGTTGTCAATGTGCGAAACGCTGGCAACTGGCAATCCTGGCGAGCATTGGCTTCCTCATTACTTTCGGCATACGGACCAACTTTGGCGCTGCGAGGACACATCTGACACACGAATTTCAAGACGTGCATGGCAACAAGCATGTTAGTGTTGTGTCACGTCACGTCACGTCACGTCACGTCACTTCATGTCACGTCACGTCACGTCACGTCACGTCACGTCACGTCACGTCACGTCACGTCACGGCACTTCATGTCACGTTATGTCGCATTATGTAACCATAAGTCATAATGTTTTGTTGCATTCTGCTAGCGTTTCGTTCTCATGATGAAAAATGACGTCGAATAAAAATAAAAAACTAGCGTTGTTAGCCGTCAGATTTTCAAAGTGTATTTTAATTAAGTTAAAACAGCTCCTGACATTTTCTATTTTGAGGCGCCACTGAAAAACTGGACAAACGAGGAAAAAGGCGTCATGGAGGGTTCGTTCTATTACGGTTACTTCATCTCGCATCTGCCTGGCGGATTTCTGGCGGCAAAATATCCACCGAACATGTAAGGAGATCAGTCGAAAACTCCAAGCACACGTGTAATGGCACGTTTAAGCAGCCGCCTTTTTGTGTACCTTTTGTGTGTGCAGGTTGTTGGATTACTGTAGTTGTCGTGTTATAAGGGCTGGGAGCGTGTTTTATTTGCCCAGTCCCAGTCCTAACCCAGTCCATTGATTTTATTGTTTGTTCGTTTCGTTTTATCCAGGTCCCGTTTTGTTAACCAATTCATTGTTTCGTACTAAAAAGTGAATTGACCGGATTAACGAAATAAAAGAGAAAAGAAAGAAAAGAGGACTGGCCGTTTTATCGACGAACTGAATAACAACAATAATAAATAAAAGAGATTGATATTTAACTGTGAGACACACACACGCATAAATCCTTGTCACGCACACGTCTTCAAACACAACCGCTCGGATTGTTTCGGCAGTCTAGAGTGATAACCATTACATTAAGGAGGTCCATTTCAGTGGAGGTCCCGCCGAATTCATCGGTTGCGTGCGCGACGAGGAGCGACGACGTTGAGCCCTTGCACCGCTCGAATGGTCATGGAGGACCGCGGTTAGCTTGGAGCTCCTGCGATCATCTTCAGCCAAGCGAAAACTCGGGATCGATCAACAATGCCGGTGCTCGAGCGCGAAGTGATGGACGAAAGCGAGATGGACGGCGACGCAAGCGACAACGAGGGCAATGGCCATGGAGGGTCGCGAGCCCAAAGGACATCTGAGGAGACCAACGCGCGAGACGGAGCGGTGACGGACGGCGACGCTGTGTTGGATCAGATTGCTGGAGCCGTCAAACACTCGCCGATCAAAAACCGAAAACGAGGCCATGGAGGGCCAGCGCCACGAGGCCATGGAGGGCCAGCGCACGGGAGAGGAGTGATGACACGTAGCAGTGCACGAGCTGCGTCGAGTGGAGCTGGACAAAGTGTGACGCCGAAAACGACCAAAAAGGTAACGGTGGTCACGCCGGGTGAGGCGTCATCGGTGGTTTTGGAAACGAGCGACGACGAGGGCAATGGCCATGGAGGGTCACGAGCCCAAAGGAGATCCGCGGTGCGAGGACCTACAAAAACGAGGGGAAGACCGCGAAAAGTGATCGTCCGTCGAGTGAGTTCGACGGAGGAGTCGTCAGACGAGGAGGCACCGATGACGGCAAAACGGCGTGAAGTCGTGGCCGGCAAAGCACAAAAGCTGGCGAAAGTGTTCGACAAATACGACTGGGGAGCGGAATCATGGTGGCGATTCGTGGAGCGCTTGGAGGACGCTTGTCACGACAACGGCATCAGCAAGGACGACGAAAAAGCAATCGTCCTGAAGTACATGATGTCAGCCAAGTCGAGGCTGTCGTTCGACACTCTGAACGTCGATCAGCGAGCATCGTGGAAGGAAGCGGTAAAAGTGTTGGGTGTCATGTTCGGCGAGAAGCTAGCGAAGGCGAGGAGGCTCGAGGAACTGCGAATGTTCGAGATGGCGATGGACGCCGACCCGAAGGAGACAGTGAACGAGCTGAATCGAATGATGGCACCAATGCTCGCAACAGAGACGAAGGAGAACCGCGACCTCCGACTGGCACATCAGCTGTACCACTGTTTGCCGGCAGAAATGCGGAACTGGTTGGTGTTCAAAGAGGTGGACACGGACGATCTCGAGGGAATGGTGGAAGCCATCGGAGCCATTCAGAAGTTCCTCGAGACCGACAAGATCTTGAAGCCAGCCAACAGCAGACCGCCGCGCAGAGGGAACGATGTCGGACAAGGAGCTGAACTCGAACAACAGTTCAGTCAACTACGAAGCGGCTATAGCGCACCGAGAGCCACGTTCAGAGGCGGCATGCACAACAACGCCGCACCGCGACCAAACAACAACAACTTCAGTCGACCGCCGATGCAGCAGCAGCAGCAGCACACTCGACCACCACCACAACTGCCAAACAGACCGCCGCAGCAGACGTTTGGTGGAAGTGCACAGTCGAACCGTGGAATGGCTCCGTTCCGTGGCAACAATCGTGGCGGGTATCGCAACACGGGTGACAAACGTTGCTACTCATGCAACGAGCTCGGTCACACAATGATGGGGTGCCCAAAGAGAGCGATGGCCGACCGACAACAGGCCATGATCGGAACGTTGGAAACGGCGAGTGGAAACAGCAGCAGCAGCGAAAGCAATCTGGACCCGCTAGCGTACCTGGAGGTACAGCTGAATGGAGTTCGATGTCGTGCATTGCGAGACTCAGGAGCACAAGTGAACATCGTGCCGGCAGCATTGCTCGAGTACATCGGAGCAGCTACAGGAGAAACGCCGAAGATCACGGATTGCGAGCTGAGCGGAAGGAGTCTCACTGGTGGCAAAGTGGCAGAATTCAAAGGCAAAGTGCAACTGAACGCAGCGTCTGGAGACGCGAGTGCTTGTATGGACTTCTACGTGCTGACGAAGGGAAAGAGCGACGGAAAAGATCAGCTAGTGTTTGGACGACCGATGGAGATCGTGTGGGACGTCGGATGTCCGATGGCAACCACAGCACCGCCAGCAATGAAAGGAGAAGTGCCGTACTTGATGCCGCAAGACCAGTCGCATGTGGAAGTAGTATCGGAGCCGTGCGAGTTTTGTCAAAAGAGCGACCACCTGACAGACGACTGCTTGGCTAGAAAGACGTGCGAGCTGTTTCGAGAGAAAGGCATGACGCGGCAGCAAGCGATCGAAATGACGGACAGCTACCTGAGGGGCAGCACGACAAAGCTCACACCGCCACGAACACCAGAGCGCGTAGTCACCAAGATGGATGAGGCCAGCAAGAAGAAGCACAAGCTGATGGAGTTGGAATACAGCACATATCGAGCGGAACGGTTCAAGGATAAACTGCGAGAAGAACAACGCAAGGATCCGTTCGTGTTCCAACTGATTCAGTGCGCGTCGCATGAGATCCCGCAGCATCTGAGACCGGACGCCAGTCCTGTGGTGGAACAGTGCTTGAAGGACTTCGAGTACTACATGTCTGATGGATTGCTGTACGTCTGGGAACCGGATCTCGTAGTGGGAAACATCGTGGTGCCGCAGAGCATGCATTGGTTGGCGATGAAGAAGGTGGCAAAGACCTTGAACGAAGTGACGCGAGAAACGATGATCCCAGCAGTTCGCAGATTCTTCTGGTGGCCGGAAGTTGCGTGCGACGCAGCAGAATACGCAGGAAACTGGGTGCCCGAGTTGAAGATGTCGATCGACCACGAAGTGATCGAGGAGGTGCAGGACAGCGAGGAGGAATCGCCGCTGAACGAAAGGCATGGAGGCCAACGAGTGACAGTGAAGATCAGCAAAGACCTCGGCCTGACAGAACGTGGCATGATGTATCTCCTGGTGATCATGGACGATTTCACGAAGGCGATCAGCGCGTATCCGATGGAAACGAAGGCAGCGTCCGAGGTAGCTCGAAACATCTGGAACTACATGAGCAAGAACGGACAGCCGACGGAGATGACGATGTGGCTGGAACCAGTTCACGTGCAGCAGATCGCAGCAAACGTGGAGGCGAGATACGGCTTGAAGGTCGTGGATCATCAGATCGCGTACAAAGTGGGCGAAAAGGGCAAGAAGGTGAAGAAGTCAGACGGACTGAACGCCATGCTCGAGTTGCTGAAGATAATGACGACCGAAACGATGATCAACTGGGACGACTACGTCGACATCGCCGTCTACGTCTACATGCACGCGGTTCGAACGGATCTGGGTGGCCACAGTCCGTACTTCCTGGAACGAGGTCGTGAAATGCGAACGTTGAACTTCGCAGAGATGGAGAAGGTGCATCCAGGAATGGGAGACGATCCGAATGTGGTGGAGCGATTCTCGGACGCGATGATCAAGGGACAGAACTGGTTGGCGGACGAAAACGAACAGGTCATGGTGGACCTGCGCAAGGACCCGACGAGACGAGGAATGCGACGAGGACAGCGAGTGTTCGTCTACGACAGGAAAGCCGAATACAGCACACCGTTCCGCTACGAAGGACACGCACTGGGACCGTTCATGGTGATGAACGTCGACCTGGCGGACAAGAACGTGGAAGTTGTGCGAGCCGACGGACTGAAATGCGGAGACGACGAATTCGACGCGTTCTGGATCTCGAAGGCGAAGGTCAGCGGAATCGCGAAAGAGCTGAAGGATTTCCGCGCCGACTGGTTCACTGAGATGCGATACGACGGACAACTGGAGCAGTACGTGTTGAGGAAACGACTGTCGCTGTCGTCGGAGGAGAGCGAAGCAGCTGCTGGAGCGCCGAGGCACGGCTACACGACGCGTCTGCAGAAGCGTCGACAGCAGCAACGACAACTGCAGAAGTGAAGAGGACGAGGACATCCACCGGAATACTAACGTTGTGATTATTATTGTTTAGGTTTTTAGGTTAGGTTTTGTGTGTTTTGTGTTTTGTTTTATTTGAGAGACCGCAGGGTGAGTCGTAAAAGGTCTCAAAGTTCAGTTTGGTTTTGTTTTGTTTACCCGGAGACACGGAGCACCGTAAAGCACTTCTGATTGGTTCAATAGTAAGTTTTCCATCATTGTTTGTTTGCTTGCTGGTTCATTGAAATAAAAACGGGTTTTGGTGATACGTTTTTTTTGTTTTCTGGCATTTCATTGGATTTCAACCAAAGAGCTGAATTATTGTTGTGCTCTGTATTTTGTTTGTTTGTTTTCTTGAGACAGTTCATCCGTGGGTTGTACTTTTGTGTAGTTTCAGTCTGTTCAAGATGCCATCAAGTTTTGATTTCAACGACTACTTCATCCGGAAGCAGCGACCACAATGGATCGAAAAGGAGACACTGCTATGGTCAACGACTGCAACAACACCAATGGAGATGTGGAATGGACACGATATGGATCTGGAAAGCCATGATGAACAACCATCCATGGAGGGATGTAACGAATTGGTGGAGTATGGAGAGTGCGACCGTTGGAATGGAGACTTCAAACTCTATCAGCCGACTGTGAAGGGAATGCTCGAGTCTGTGGAAGAGTGGCAGCAGTTGATGGAAGCTAAGGCCATGGAGGGTCAAAGGCTTCGAATGGAGGGACAACCGATGGTGGTGGAGATGGAATACGACGGCTACGTTCGACAGTTGGATGGTGTCTCGACAGAGGTGCACTCTGGTACGCCATTCTTGGCAAATCAGATGGATGCTCTCGGTTGTGGACTACAGTTTCCGACATCGCTGGAGATGACGAGTCAGTGCTCGAAAGCTGTCAAAAGTCGTGTGATGCATCGAATGTCGTACGCAGCAGGCAAGGAACAGAAAGATACGACATATGTGCAAGATCAAACAGCTGCTGAACTGGCGATGGGAGAGCGAAGGGAGAGATGCATCGGTCAGCGTGAAGTGTTCTTGCGAATCCGCAATGTGTGTGGACGTGAGATTGGAGAGAACACGACAGTGACACCGATCATGACGAGCGAATCGTTGGAGCACATTGTCGAAGAAGTGTTGGTTCCATCAGCGAAACGATGGGGATTCATCGCAGCGGACACAGAGCACGTTTCGATAGCTGAGTTCTTGCCAAAGATGGAACAAAGGGATGTCAATCGAACGGAAGTGATGGAAGCCAGTAAGGAATTTGCAAAACGATTTGGTTATGTGCCGCACATGCTGGCGGAGACACGATGCAGCGGCCGAAAGAAATTTTGGACGAGCAAGTTGGTTTCCGTGCTGACGATTGCGACGGCGGACGGCCATGCGTTTGCAATTTTCCCGACAGCGTTCACCAGTTCATCAGAGCCTGGATTGCTGAACAAAGACTCAGCATTGTTGGCGATGATGTGTGGCAAGGACAACAACAGGGAGGCACGCAACATGAGCGGAAAAGTGCTTTGGTTCGGAATGGACACGGATTCGTCTGCGTGGGAACTGTCGTTTGGAGTGCAGCTGAACAAACACAACATCGACATCCAACCGTTGCTTGGACAGGCATTCAGCTTGGCGAGTGACAAACCGGTACCGACACCACCGAATTTGACGTGCTGTGCTTTGTTGCTGTTGAACATCGATAACAGCGCAAACAAACGAGAGAACAGTGGACACGTTCGACATGCAGAGCTGAAGGACTGGCTTGTGGATTCGTTTCGCAATCGCTATAAGCCGAAGACGTTCTTTGTTTGTCGATCGATGATGCAGCAGCACGATTGTACGTTCTCGATGGAGCGAGTAACGGACTTAACGAACGAGGAAGTGCTGCACAAACTGAACTACGCAATGGCGGATGCACGATTGGTGGCAGACATGTTCATGGTGGCATGTTGCGTCTCTGGTGCGTTCAAACGTCTAGAAGGAGGGTACCTGCTGAAACCGGTGGAAAGAACGCGATTCGCACTGGACACGAACGGATTGATGGCATTCGATCGGAGCTGCATTTTCGTGCCGTTCCCGGAAAGACCGTCAGCAGCCATCGAGATGTGGAGTTCAGTGTTCGAAATGATAGCGGACATGGGCTGCATCGAGGACAGGAACATCGTCCATCGATTGTTGCACCACTTGCGTTTCGTCACAGCTGATTTCGTGCAATGCTATGGAGAGCAAGCGAACAGCTGCAGGGACAGACCGACGTTGGAACTGGTGGAAGGAGTGATTGTGTCCGTTGTGCGACAGTTGCGTCAGCTATACACGTTGTCGATCTTGAAGTGGCTGAACGAGGGACGATTCGACAAGCGACAGGAAGTTGCGTGGATCGGACAAATCGTTGAAGCCCTGTGTTGGCAGTTTCGCTTCGTCGCGCGATGGAGTACAACGTTGCCAGAATTGCCGTTTCCGATGTCGCACAAGATGAATGAAAAGTGGCGAACACAAATCCGTCATCCGTATGCAGAAGTCGCAGCGAGTTGGTTCGGTTTGAAGGTGTTGGCGAATGGAGTGCTTCAGATTCCGAAAGTGCACATGGAGGTGCTTTGTCGTTCGGAGTTCTTCGGCTATTTGGATAACGGAGACAGCTGGGGAAACGAGCAACCGAAGTGTCTCTTCACGAAATGGAACCTCATCTACATGCCAGCAGTGAAACACGAACTGAAGACAGCGGAAATGAAACGAGTGCACGGCTTGTTGCACATGGACGATCGATCGTACTGGTACGAACAGTACAATGGACCATCGAAAGCGAGTGGCGAGTGGTTCACACACTTCCAACTGCGACAACAACATCGTCGGTTGTCTACAATAGAGATGCCAGTGCTGTTTCGTTCTGACAGCTTGAAAATGATTCCACCGTTGGCAACAAAAGTGAAGAAGCACATGACCGAAGATCAAGTGAAGCAGATGGATGGTGGCGAGAACGAAGCCATCTGGAGGAAGTTTAGTGGAATCGACTACAGCTTGTCGTGCGATTTGATCTGGATGGACGATCGTGGAAGGGAAGCTGACACAATGCGATTGGTGGCGAGACAGCAAGCATGTGGAACGCTGTTGCGGATTTTCTTTGCACGTCAGCGTGAGATGAATCTTCTGCGCCACGAAAAAGAACTACAAAGAGCGTCGAACAAGCTCGAGAAAGAAGTGGAGCTGTGGCTCAGCTGGAAGCAGACGGCAGAAGTGAAGACTCCGAAGAAACGGAAGTTGATGGCAGATAGTGGATACGCACAAGCAGAGGGTGTGGTGACACAAATGAAGCAAGTGCGAGAATGGATGCAGCATTGGGTGAACAACTCAACAGTGTTGCCATGGAACGTTCAGCGAGAACAAGTGACGGATCGGAAAGCCGTGATGGATTACAAGCGACGTCAGCTGGTGCAGTTGTTCAATGCCGGTGTTGGAAGTGGACTGATTCCTGGAGTGCCGATCGAAGATCTGACGAATGGAGAGGTGCAGTTGCCGAACAAACCGTATGGACACACGGTGTGGCACCACTTGAAGAAGTCCGTGGAAGGCGAGCGTTTGGTCATGGAGGACTATACGCTGCATGAGATTCCACCAGGCGATGAACGAGAACGGCATCAGCAGATGGCAGCTGCAGCTAAAGCAAGACCGAACCTGTCATGGGAAGCTGAAGTGCGAACGAGGGTGACACAGCTGCGAAGTCATCAACAGCTCGACTACAGACCACCAGCACTGTCCAGAGCCATGAAGGAGATCGATGATTGGACATTGGTGAAGAGAGCGAAGACGCGAATCGAGCACATCTTGTCGTTTGGAACGTTCAACGTCAGAGAGAAACGAGCGATGGAAACGTTGTTGGATGCGGAAGATCGATTCACCGACCCGAGGTCCTTGGTTGATTTGTTCCACGAGTGCAACAAAGTGGCGTACGTGTTGAATGTTGAGTCGCCCACGTGGATCAACAAATCTCGAATGGTTGCGACAAGTACGCAGTACTCGAAGAACGACCTGACGGATGTGATGTTGCCGTTCAAACGACCGAGGATAGATATCGTGGAAAGTGAGCGTCCAACGGATATGGCACCTGCGATCGAACTGATGTTCGAAAGCGTCGATGGAGCGTTGCATGGTGTCGATCTGACTGAACGTCCGCATGAGAACTTGACGCGTGTTTTCGATGCAGTCAGACCAGAGCATCGTAGTGAGAAACGGTTGCCAGCGCATTTGGTGAAGCGAAGCGCACAGTGTTATCGAAGGACACTGTTGGAATACAAACGACGCGAGTTGCCGCCGCCAAATGACGAGCAGAGGATGAATGTGGATCCACCGACAGTGAGAAATGCCGCAGGAACAGAGAGCGCGTGCTCGATGGTGTCTGCTGAAGGGGTCTCAGCAGCTAGAAGGAGGGTGGTGCAGCTGTGGGACATCACGACAGTCGGAGACGCATGGAGGCGTTACGAGAACGAGGAACAAGGAAAAGCTGCGGAATTCGAAATGTTCCGACATCTTCTTAGTGTTGCGCATCGTCGGGCAGAAGTTGGTTTGGATCCGACCGGCACACTCTTGGCGAGAGAGCGATACGGAAGAATGAGTGCAGAAGCCGTGAAAGGAATGTTCGATCAACCCGTAGCGCAGAAACCATGGCTTGCAAGAGTGCAAGAGCGACAGCAACAATTGCGAGAGAGGCAAGCGCCGGCGTACAACATCACGCAGTTCAAAGAGTTGGGTATTTCGCCGTTCGACCCAGAGGCAGTTAGCTGGCACACATTGGCGTTGTCAGAGGACTTTTTGACGAAGTTTCGGTTCTCTGCGCCGATTGACGAAGGTACCGCAGACTATGCGGCAGACAAGATTGATGTCAGCAATTTTCGAACGTTTCCGAAAGCGATGCGCAACGTGCCGACAGCGATGCATTTGATGGCACTGCCGATGGAGTTTCGAGCGATTCTGAGGGACTGGCCGTTGTGCTACAGATGTGGTGGCGCAGCTAAAATTGGCGTGACCGTCACGGCCCGTGTTTGCAGAGCTGCCGTTCCCTGCGTTGATCCGGACGAATTCTTGGCTGCGTGCCGCAACGACATGGACGAGTACGAAAAGTGGTGCCAAGCGTATCGAGCACCCACGGCGACAGGAGAGCTGCTGGGCTATCCATTGATCAGACCGGCGGTGGGATCGCCGTTGTACCGTCTGTTACATTGTCGAAATTTTGTGGCGCACACACCGAGTCCGCGGGAGTATGGAGTTCTCCACGAGGAGCTGTGCGACAAGCTGCGCCGCGTTTACGGCCATAATCGGGATCGCTACGAGCGGATCTATTCGAGCAGTGGTCGTGCGAGTTGTCCGCCGATGTGCGATAGCTGGTTCACCGCGCCAGAAGAACGATGCCTAACGATCCAGGAGGAATTGCGTGGGATCCCACAACAACCCGCGGGGCGTGATGTCTTCCTTGGAGACACGAATTTGGACGAGTACCGCGCAGCAGTGCAAGCAGGCTTGGAGGAGGAGCTGAACAACGACTTGTGCCGAATTTGCGATCACCGCGGACATGTGCCAGAGAATTGCCATTATCGGGACGCCGATCTACGTGGTTTGATTCCGCACGATGTCGAAAAATGCCGATTGCGAGTGGGCACGAAAGGATGGCTAGGCACCGATGGCCTGTGGACGTTTCAGTGGGAAGACTACATGCCGAGCTTGCAACCATCTTTGGAGAAATGGCCGGAAGATCACCCGTCAACGTGGATCGCGACCACAGACGCGGAGGGAAACTGGTTGCCAGATGCTGTGCAGGGAAAGCGATTGAACAGGGCAAGCGTGGTGCGAATGGGTCAATTGTGTGAAGTGCCGGGAAACTATTTGGACTTGGAAAAGAGTTTGCTAGCGCTGGAGTAGCTGTCGAAGCCATGGAGGGCATACAAGAAGATTTGGCGATTGTCATGGAGGACACCTTTTATTGAGCATCTGTTGGAATCATCTGGAATTGCGGCGACAATCTGAAGGGGAGGTGGACGCCAGTGGTCGTTGCTGGAGGATGAGTGTTTTCTTTTCCATTGTGATTTTTATTTGTTTTGCTTTGTTTTGTCTGTTTATTGCAGGCCACAATAGTCAAGATCTCGTACAACCCAAAGTGCAATAGTCATAAAGTTCAAAGTGCTTTTTCTGTGTTTGTTGTCTTCCAGGGTTTTCTTTTCTTGGTGCTAATTGTTTTGCTTTCCGGTGGAATGTCAGAGTCTCAGGGTGTTAGTGACATTGGTTTTAGTTTGTTCTGTGCTGTGTCTCGTTTAGTTTTACTGTTTTGTTTTCGTGTTTTTGGTTGTTTTGTACGGTGCTTTGAAGTGATTTGAGTTGTCTTTCTAATTGTTCTGAGTTTATGTGTGTTTTGTTTTGAGTGTTTGTTTGGTTGTGATTTAGTTTTGTTGTTTGTTTTATTGAGGCTGTTCTGGACGTGCGTTCAGCCGAACTGACACTTCATTGACCGGCACCGTCTTGTCGTGACAGTGGCAGTCACGAAGTGAAGGGGAGGTACTGTAATGGCACGTTTAAGCAGCCGCCTTTTTGTGTACCTTTTGTGTGTGCAGGTTGTTGGATTACGGTGTTTGTCGTGTTATAAGGGCTGGGAGCGTGTTTTATTTGCCCAGTCCCAGTCCTAACCCAGTCCATTGATTTTATTGTTTGTTCGTTTCGTTTTATCCAGGTCCCGTTTTGTTAACCAATTCATTGTTTCGTACTAAAAAGTGAATTGACCGGATTAACGAAATAAAAGAGAAAAGAAAGAAAAGAGGACTGGCCGTTTTATCGACGAACTGAATAACAACAATAATAAATAAAAGAGATTGATATTTAACTGTGAGACACACACACGCATAAATCCTTGTCACGCACACGTCTTCAAACACAACCGCTCGGATTGTTTCGGCAGTCTAGAGTGATAACCATTACATTAAGGAGGTCCATTTCAACATCTGCGTTCAATGTTCGCAAGGGCTCGTGCAGGTTTTTTGCTGTTTTTGTTGAAAGATGAATAGAGAAAAAACCATACGATCAGTTCATATCTTTTGTACAGTCTGTCGCTTTTTCGCAGATTAGAGAGAGAGTTTGCTGAAGATGAAGGAATGTCCAGACAGGCTAGGAAACAAGGTCCAAGCGCAAAAAACGGCCAAACCGACACTAAACCGGTTGTGAACGTGTATTTCATTGCGTTAGTAACAAAAATCAGCGTTAAAACTCATTTTTGCCATTGAATCCAAATAGACAGTCACACTGTTGCTATTAGCGCTGATGATTTTTCATGAACGCATTACCGAAGTGTTAGCGCCAATTCATGAATGCACTTTTGCTCAGTGACCGTGTACTACTGCTGCGTGTTTTGTTTGCGCCAGGGAGTCACCTATCCGGCAATGCACGGCATCTGGCGCTACTGGGCGCCGCCGTTGGAACGCAGCAAGCTGGCGACCACGTCATTCACGGGCTCGTACGCTGGCGCCACAGTCGGCCTGCCGGTGTCTACGATGCTCGTTTATTTCCTCGGCTGGGCGGCGCCGTTCAATTTTTACGGTGTTTTAGCATTTTATTGTGCATGTGAATAATCATTTTCTTTTGATTCTGCGACTCTATGCGCGCATAGATTTTTAAAACACCAGTTTCGTCGTGCGTGTCGCAATTCAAAATCAATGAACTGACCCTGTCCGTGTTCCTCAAATATACAACCGAGTCTCTTAGGCAATTTTGAATTGTCGCATCTGCCACAAAATTGCTTACCTTTCAACGTCTGCAAGCGCATTGAGTCGCAGAACCCAAAAAACATGTTGTCGGAAAAGATTACACCGGTTATATGACACTGTAATGTTGCACAGTCGGGGGAACAAACACACGTCTCGCGTGGTCTAAAAACTCCCATTTTTATGTTCTGAAATGGCTTTGAAAGCGAGACTTTACAATGATTCCTTTTAGGTGTTGGCGGTATCGTGTGGGCATTTTTTTGGTTCGATTTAACCTCAGAACGCCCCGATACGCATCCGTCCATCTCAAATGTGGAGCGCAATTACATCAAAGAAGCAATCGGCCCAACGTCGAACGTCCAATTAAATGTTTTGTTTGGTCGAAGTTTTTGGTCTTTTACCGTGCTTATTGTTGCTTTTGCACAAATGTCGACAAAAATGTTGACCATCATGTAGACTAAAGTGTTAACCAAAACGTTGACCAAAAAGTTCGTTAAAATGCTACAACCAAAGTGTTGGCACAACGTTCTTCAGAATGTTTCCAAAACGGTGGACCTAAATGTTGGCCAAAATATTCATCGAAATGCTGACATTGTTGACAAATTTTAACATGTCAATTTAACGCGGGCCAAAATGTTGTCCAAATGTTTTCGAAAACGCTAAACTGTTTCACACCATAGTTTTCGCAGATACTTGCAGTTATGCAACATTCCGTGGAAAGCGATTCTAACGTCGATGCCGATGTGGGCGATCATTGTCGCAAACTTCGCACGCAGCTGGACACTGTTCCTGCTGTTGAACCACCAACTAGCGTTCATGAAAGACGCACTGGGCATGAACTTGCAAACAGTCAGTACTGGGGTGCACTATTTTTTAAGTAATTTTTTGTAGCTCCGCCACCCGCCACCCGGGCCCAGAAAGGTACAGTCTAGTTTGTGGTTTTGCCACTTTGTGTTCTGGTCTCGGCTAAACGAATATGACACAGATTTGAAGAATACAGTGTCACACAACAACAATAATTTGTCACTCTGATTTAAAAAATATAAAAAAAGATCGGACTGTTCGCGGCGCTTCCGCACGCTGCCATGGTGGTGATGGTGTTGGTCGGTGGCCAACTGGCAGACCACCTACGACAGCGGCAGATTCTCTCAACCACAGCCGTCAGAAAGATATTCAACTGCGGAGGTAAATATGCGCATTGAGAAAAAGGCGACATTTGTAATCATGGCCTGAATGAGCCACGCAAGACTACCGAAAAAAGTCTTGCATATATAAGTTCCTTATGTGAATTTATCAAAAATAAATTTCTGAAAAAGTGGAATTTTGTGTGACAACTTTATACAGTGGGAGGAGGGCTTATAAAGCAAAGATTAGGAAGCCTTATAAACGGGGTCCGATTTCGACGATCAAGTCAAAATTTTAAACTTTTTGGTCAAAAATAAATGTGCATCTTTGTAAATAAAATGGCTTTACTGGTTCATGTTTTGCTCCAAATGGGCACTGAGCAGGAAAAACCTATGCTCAGCATGTTTGTTTTCTGCAACTGCACATCATTAATGGATTTTCTGGTCGCCCGGTACACAGGATTTGGCGGCGAAGCGTTTTTCCTGTTGTTTGTCGCCGTCGTACGCAACGCCGCTGTGGCCATGCTCTGTCTGGTGCTCGCGGTCGGAAGCAGCGGATTCGCAATTTCCGGTCGGCTTAAGACATTTTACACTAGAAAAACGGGGCTTTGCTGAAAACGGCTGCGTGTTCTTTAATTAAAATTTTACTAAAATGCGCTGAAACGTGTTTTTTTCATTAATAATTTGTGATAACACGATATTTTTGATCGCGGTATGAATAGCCGTTGTTGTTGCCGTATTGGTGGGCCCCGGTTTTGATCAGTGTACGCGACGACACGTTGTCTTGCATTCAAATCAATTATTGATTTTTCATCCACCAACTGAACTGGTCTCAACATCTCAACAACAAAGTTTTCTCCGCTGACAAAAAAAAAAGAACAACGTTCATGATGAGAACCGTATTAGTTTTTTTCTCCGCACGCAGGTTTCAACGTGAACCATCTGGACATCGCGCCACGCTACGCTGCGCTACTGATGGGCATCTCGAATGGCGTTGGCACGTTGGCTGGCATCATCTGTCCAATGGTGACGGAAACCGTCAGGAAACTGCAGGTGGATTCGTCTGGTCTATGCTTTTTGGCACGTTATTTCCACGCCATTATTGGTGTGTAGACGTGTGTTTTTTTTGTTGTTTTTTTGAACGTATACAAAGGAGAAATCAGGAATGATAAAAGTTCAGTTTTTATTTTCTGCTTTTTTGTTCCCAGCAATCGAGTTTAGCCTTTCCAGTTATATTACGCAGCGCATTTGAAAAACAAACAAGCCTATACCAAAAAATAAGTCAACAGTTAGGTGAACACTTTGTTGAGGCAAGCGTAGTTCGACATTTTTATTGTCCTAAAAGTTGACTTAATCAAATCTTCCTCAACTAAGATATTAATCATCACAGGGAACGGACGGTTGGCGAACGGTATTCTTGTTGGCGAGTTCCATTCATTTCGCCGGCGTCACATTCTACGGTCTATTTGCGTCCGGTAAGCAACAACCGTGGGCGGAGCCGACGCCGGAGACCGAATCACTGCCAGTTGTTGGTTTGTGCACAATGCTACGGTTGTACACACTTAAACATTTATTTCTTTCCTTTTTTGGTGTTGTCTTTATTATTATTTTATTTGATTTTATTGTTATTATTAATATTTTTTCGGAGTAATGTGGAATGGATCTGTGGAAAAGCCGCACAGCTAAAAACTGCACACGCTGTTTCGGTCCCGGATACGAATTAAAATATTTTTATTCGTGAAACAAATTTGTGATTTGTTTGTTTTGGTATATTTTTAGTTTTGTTTTTCATTTTCTAGCACAAGCTGCCGTCAGATCAGATTACGTCCAGTTTTGTTGCCGCGCGCACAGCCGTGAAACATTTTCCCTATTTATACGTGCAAATGTGTTTGATCCGTTTTTCCATTAATTATTTTTTTCAGTTCAACTATACACTGCAATTTGAATTCAAAACAATTTGGAAAAAAAACAATAATTTCAGCGTCAATTCCTGTGAGCAAGCCGGTTGGCTACGGCTCAACGACGAACGTCAGTCGCCATTCTGCATCGCCAACTGGTGTGCTCATGACGTCAGCTGGTCATGGTGACCAATCTTGATTCCTGCAGATTCATTCTATTATCATGCGGATGCGCGAGCGAGCGCAGCGAGCGGAGAGCGCATCACGCATAATATGAGCCGTTATACCCCAGCGCGCTTTTTTCAAAATTGCTCGCTGCCTCCAGCGAGCATAGTATAAGCCACAAACTTGGTTCCGTGCACACGAAACGAACACCCAAAGTTGTGCTTGGAGCCGTGAAAAAATTTTTATCCGACTACTTTTTATACGCTGTAGACACGAAAAACCTATTCTGAAATTTGTGTTACTTATTTTCCTTGGTATTTTTTTTTCTGGTATGTAATCAACATGTGTTCGCCCTTTCAATTTTTACCTGCAACACTTTCGCAGTCGAACAAAAATGTTCCCTGGGGTAATTCCATCCGGAGATTTTGAAAATTGGGTCAATTTTTTACCCAGACCCTGTTTTTGGGTAAAAAATTGGGCATTTTTAATTGTTGGGAGGGTTTTCACCTAGTTTTAAGTGTTCGCCCTTTCAATTTTTAGCTGGGACACTTTCACAGTTGAACAAAATTGTTTCCTAGGGTAATTTCATCCGTAGATTCTGAAAATTTAGTTTATTTTTTTGCCCGGGCATTTTTTTGGGGTCAAAATTGTGCATTTTTTAAAGTTGGTAGCATTTTGACTGGGTATCAGTTTTTCACTCTTACAAATTTTGTCTGAGCTACGAAAAATAGGACAAATGTTTAGTCCGTAGGAATTCAATGCGCTGATCACGGATTTTGGGTTAGTTTTCTTACGTGAGCAACTCTAGATGCTGAATCGTGACGATTTCGGGCGAATCGGCCGTGGAAGTTGGCGAAATCGGTCCAGGAACGAAAAACAAGAAAAGGGTGTTTTCCAGGGTATTTCAATGCGCTGATCACGAATTTTGGGTTAGTTTTCTTACGTGAGCAACTCTAGATGCTGAATCGTGACGATTTCGGGCGAATCGGCCGTGGAAGTTGGCGAAATCGGTCCAGGAACGAAAAATAAGAACAGAGTGTTTTCCAGGGTAATTCAATGCGCTGATCACGAATTTTGGGTTAGTTTTCACACGTGAGCAACTCTAGATGCTGAATCGTGACGATTTCGGGCGAATCGGCCGTGGAAGTTGGCGAAATCGGTCCAGGAACGAAAAAGAAGAAAAGGGTGTTTTCCAGGGTAATTCAATGCGCTGATCACGAATTTTGGGTTAGTTTTCTTACGTGAGCAACTCTAGATGCTGAATCGTGACGATTTCGGGCGAATCGGCCGTGGAAGTTGGCGAAATCGGTCCAGGAACGAAAAAGAAGAAAAGGGTGTTTTCCAGGGTAATTCAATGCGCTGATCACGAATTTTGGGTTAGTTTTCTTACGTGAGCAACTCTAGAAGCTGAATCGTGACGATTTCGGGCGAATCGGCCGTGGAAGTTGGCGAAATCGGTCCAGGAACGAAAAACAAGAAAAGGGTATTTTCCAGGGTAATTCAATGCGCTGATCACGAATTTTGGGTTAGTTTTCTTACGTGAGCAACTCTAGATGCTGAATCGTGACGATTTCGGGCGAATCGGCCGTGGAAGTTGGCGAAATCAGTCCAGAAACGAAAAACAAGAAAAGGTTGTTTTCCAGGGTAATTCAATGCGCTGATCACGAATTTTGGGTTAGTTTTTTTTATGTGAGCAACTCTAGATGCTGAATCGTGACGATTTCGGGCGAATCGGCCGTGGAAGTTGGCGAAATCGGTCCAGAAGCAAAAAAAATCCCACAAGAAAAGGGTGTTTTCCAGAGTAATTCAATGCACTGATCCCGGATTTTAGGTTAGTTTTTTATGTGAGCAACTCTAGATACTGAATCGTGACGATTTCGGGCGAACCGCCGTGGAAATTAGCGAAATCGGTCCAAATCCAAAAAACTGTGTTTTCCATGGTAATTCATTGCGCCGATCACGGCTTTTGGGTCAGTTTTCTTATGTGAGCAATTCTAAATACTGAATCGTGACGATGTCGGGCAAATCGGCCGTAGAAATAGCATAGGCGAAATCGGCCCAAAAAACGAAAAATGAAGACCCTGAGGTATCCGGGGTTTAGAAGAATGTGTGACCAACGAGATGTGAATTTGGTTCGACCTTCGGGACTTATTTAAAAGTCAGAATATTATCTAAAAATGCGGGAGACGCATATAAAAGGAGGAATATGGCTTTGTGTAAGCAGTGAGAGACTTGGCTCGACAACTCTTTTCAAGTCTCTGATGTGGTACACACGGATACAAGTACATAAAAGCCATATTTTTGCGCCGTTTATTCACTATTTCGGTTGCACATGTACTTTGTAGACAATTAAAACTTCAACATTTGCGGTATTTCGGGCATTTAGCGACCACTAAAACCACTAAAATAACGATCAGACTTCAGATCGCTGATACTTGTTTGCCCAGAACAAAGTGTATCGCAGAGGGATTAGGGAACGCCAGGTCTCCTTGACTCACGGGACAGACAGTTTTGCCACTTGAGTTTGGTAAAAAGGCTGAAAATCAACGGAAGACAACACCTTTTTGTCACTGGTGCTGGTGTGTACACAGCGATGCGTACGTTAGCAACGATAAAACCACATGAAACAATGTTTTGCAGTCTCTGATTTTTCTGTTTTTGCACAGAATTTACAGATTGTTGATTTACAGAAGTTCTGCACAGAATTTGCACAGAATTTTGCACATGATGTGATTTCGAACTAAACTGGAAAGGACAGTGAAAAATAATTTTAAAACTGTTTTACACTTTTCAGTAAAACAAACGCGGCGCAAAAATATAGCTTTTATGTACTTGTATCCGTGTGTACCACATCAGAGACTTGAAAAGAGTTGTCGAGCCAAGCCTCTCACTGCTTACACAAAGCCATATTCCTCCTTTTATATGCGTCTCCCGCATTTTTAGATGTACCTACTGGTTCACTTGTTAATATTATATAAGGTTTCGATTATTCACCTGTTAATATTATATAGGTCTCGATTATTTTCACATTTTTGTGTTTTATGTCAAAAAAATTTATCAACAAATCTAATAGTTGCATAACAACTTAAGGCCTGTTCATGCCAGACGTACTGTATGCAGACGTACGTTTGCATGAACGAGCGCAAATCTCAAAACAAAACGTGACGCGCCGTACCAGGCATTGTTGCTTGTTTTATGCGCTATGAACGAAGAAGACGTGACATGCCGTGCGGTATATACGTCAGTATGAACGGGCCTTTTTTTAAAAACAAACATGATTTTTCCCACCGCATTCAGCCAAAACCAGTAAAGTAGCCCATAATTACATGCGGTGCTTACAGTATATTGGCATGATCTTTTTGACATGAGTGTACAGTATATTGTTCGCTTTGGGATTGCATTATCATCACCATGTCAACATAGCTAGTTTTAATTGATAACAATTCCATGCAAAGTCGGACACTCAAAAAATCAATTTGCAACTAATATGATTGCTCTGGTAATTAATATTTGCAACCCAACCACACAGATCCGATAACTGGCACTGGTAACTATTGAAAAAAATAATGCCAATCATTTTATGCATGCGTTTTTGTTGATACTGTTGTTAAGTGACAACTGGTAATGCAAGTTGACAACTGATGAACATAGTATGTGCTTCGACCATGTTTTCGTTTCGATATCCGCATCACCTCACCATTGTTGTTAATCCCAGTTCAAATGGTATCCATGAAAGTCTAACTCGGCCCCAAATTCCTTCGTTCGTTTGTGAAAAGTGTGTTGCTCAAAAAATAGCGGCAAAGTTCAAATTAGATCATGAACTGTATTTACTGTAGCTTTGTTCTACTGTTGCCTCACGCTGTGCATGCAATGAATCAAACCGGTTTGCTGTGTTTTTTCCAACTTATTTTTCTCGCTTCATGTTTGGGTGAAACCAACATGTACATGTGTAATATTCCTCAAACACACACATGCATGATTTGTTGAATCCGATGATCAAAACAACAAACACACAGGCACACGCACACATGTACTGCGTGGTGGTCACAGAACACGAACGTGTATTTTGTGTGACACGACGTAATTGTGCCGGTTTGTATGTTTAGCGACATATGTAGTAGCACAATGTAAAAACTGCTACTGTAAAACATCACATCGACTGGACATGACAAGAAAACTGCCATCACATTCCGCGAAAGTGTTCGTTCCATTTTTGTCTAAAAATGGCCGTGCATTATTCTTCCAGAAAACTGTTTCACCGAGGAAGGTGCGTTCGTGCACCCGCCGACACCAGTCGATGGCGACTGCTTGCTGTTCATGTCGGACACCGTGAACGGATTGAACGAGGCGGAAGCGCTGTGCGCGATCATCGGTGCGCGTCTGACCGCCGCGGAATCGGTCGCAAAACGCAAAACAATCGAATTTGCAGGCACTGCATCGGTACGTATGGATTATTGTTGATTGTTCAAAAGTGCAAATTCATTTACCCAATCAAAAAACTTGGCATTCTAGTGCTGGTCGGTTCGGTATTCTAAAAAACCGAGTCTTAAAAATGATCTAAAAATCTAAAAAGCGCTGCACTAAATACCGTACAGTCGAACTCAATAAAATGTGGAATCAGCTGATTGGTCGGCCGAGGGGAAGCTGCTCACACTCCGCACCCTTCTTTTTTCGTGGATTTGGATTCTATTGAAACGTGTTTCTTTTGAATGAGTGTAAATTTCCAGCACCCTTTTGACGCTAAAAATAAACTGAAAATGTTAGAGACTGCAAAATTCAGATTTTTTAAATCAACAGCTCAAAATGTATTTTTTGTTTGATGACGACGACGACGTCGTCGCTTAATTTTTGCGTGCGAACTGAAATACAAAAGCCTGAAAGAAGTGCGCTGTGCATGGTTTGCTGCGTGCACCAAGTAAATGAACACAGCAGCTTACCAAAAACAACTTTTAAGTTTAAAACGTTTAAAAACGGTGAAAATGAAAGATGAAAGCAAAGTCGTCGTCGTGTCGTCGTCGTCCATGAAGTCGGAACGCATTTTTTAATTGCGGACGCATGTCGATCGGTCAGCTAGGAATGAAACCCCCTTCAGTTGGCTACACAGCGAACTCATTTCAAGCTTTTGTCTTTCAGTTCACACGCAAAAATTAAGCGACGACGTCGTCGTCGTCGTCGTCAATAAATAAAGAAATGCATTTTCAGCGGTTGAATAAAAAAATCTGAATTTCGCAGTTTTCCAACCCTTTTAGTTTATTTTTAACATGAAAAGGGTGCTGGAAATTCACACTCATTCAAAAGAAACACGTTTCAATAGAATCCAGATCCACGAAAAAAGAAGGGTGCGGAGTGTGAGCTGCCTCCTCTCGGCTGACCAATCAGCTGATTCCACATTTTATTGAGTTCGACTGTAAAGTCTTGCATATATGTAAGGTTCCTCCCACTTATAAGACCCCCACCAAAAAGTGGGCCGGTTGTCACACGGCGGGAAACCAAAAAATTCAAAATTTTGACTTTGTCGAAATCAGAGCTGATTTATAAGGCCCGGAATTCTTGATCTTCGCTTTATGAGACCTCCTCCCACTTATAAGATTGTCACACAAAACTCCACTTTTTTCAGAATTCTTTTGGTTTTCAAAGTTGAGACCTTACATGCAAGGCCGTTTCATGAAGGCACCTTAATGATTCATATAACAATAAAGAGTGACATGATCTCAGAAACTAAGCAGCGCTTATTGGATAACAAGCATCCATCAAGCGAACAAGAGTGCCGAGCCTACTGGCAACTGGCAGACCACCGATGGTCGGCCAATGAAGGTCACGTGGTGGCGAACAAACGAGCCAAACGATTTCAATGGCAACGAAGACTGCCTTGCGCTTATGGCGTCAGAAGCCGTCGATATTCCATGCGCCAGCTTTGAGACTCGAGCTGTTTGTGAGAAACGTCGGTTTCAGTTGCTTAAGCTGAGTAGCAGATAAATATTATTATTTTTTGTTCTGCAAATCTATATTATTAAATTTACAAAGTGTATGTGCGCACTTTTTTCCGAATTTGAATTGGCGCCTCTTTTTTGCTACTTAAGAAAACATCATCTCAATTTCTTAACCTATTTTTTTATTAATGCCAGTTGAGATTATTTTTTCAAAACGTCGCTCTTCATATAGCTGGAGTCATCATGATACTCTTTGGTCAACAGCGACAGTTCAGCACAGCATTGGCAAATGGAAGCGTATAGCTGATCAAAACTTCATGATCGACTGGAAAAGATGTAACAAAACCGTCTTTGAAAAAAGTTTGAACTTTTTTGTTTTTAAAAAATCAGATTGCAAAAACGCACATCGATCATCTGTATTGCAAGTTGCACTTTGGATTCAAAACAAGTAAATTTCATTTGAAATTGATACTCCATGTTTCATTTTTCAAATTGATACTCCATGGTTACAGAAGCGATAATTTCAACCGTAACTGCACGACAAGCAATTGGCAATTGTTGCTGCTCAAAACTTGACGAGCGACTGCGAAAGATTAACAAAACCGTCTTGAAAAAAGTTAGTTTTTTAATTTGGTCGAAATGGTATTTACCATTCATTTTCACTTTACTGAAAAATGCTTTGGGTCATGTTGGGGGTAAACGGGTAAAAGAAGCATTAGCTTTTTAAAACGGGTATTTTTTAATGAAAAAAACGTTAAGTTTTATATTTTTTTTTCAATCTTGCTTAACTTACAAAAAGGCTTGACTTAGGTTAGGGTGAACGGGTAAAAATAGCAAAATCATAAACTTTGCATTTTCACTTTACAAAAAAGGCTTGGCTTAGGTAAACGGGTAAAAAAGCATTAGCTTTTTAAAACAGGTAAATGAAAAAAAAACGTTAGTTTTGATATTTTTTATTCAATTTTTACTTAACTTACAAAAAGGCTTTACTTATGTTAGGTTGAACGGATAAAAATATCAAAATCATAAACTTAGCATTTTAACTTTACAAAAAAAGGCTTGGCTTAGGTAAACGGGTAAAAAAGCATTAGCTTTTTAAAACGGGTAAATGAAAAAAACGTTAGTTTTTATATGTTTTATTCAATTTTACTTCACTTACAAAAAGGCTTGCCTTCGGTTATGGTAAACGGGTAAAAATAGCAAAATCATAAACTTCGCATTTTTTCTTTATTTAAATACATTAAAAAATATTGTTTTTGTAGGCGACTTCACGGCAGCACAAGGTAAATTTTCTTCAGGGTTATTATTCAGTAAACGTTACTGTTTTTTCTTTTCTAAGTTTCATTGCACTTCACCAAAAGGCTTGGCATTGATTAAGCCACATACGCTCGGGTCAATAGGCTAGTTATGCTGAATAATACTGTTCTGGTTTTCAGGTATCGTCTATAAAACGACCGGTAAGCAAGTTCGTGTCAACTATATTTTTATTGATCAATTGATTTGTTTGTTTGGTATGATGGTGATATCTCTCGCGAAACGAAAACAAACGAATACCGAACGCAGCAGCGCAGAAGAACTGAAGCAATCAATATTCGCGGTGTGAACTCCGGAAAAAGTGTTGCCACACGGGCACGGAACTGTGGGATGATTCGTTGCGAGAGGCCCGTTCACGATCACACATCACAAATTTGCAATTTTTTTGCCAAAAACCTGTTTTACTGCTTATGTTTTACTACTTTACTACGATTTTACTGCTTAGGGTCGCTGATGTTTTACCCAGACTATAAGATCTTTCTGTGGTACAAACACTTTCGGCAGTTCTGCCTGGTGTCAGTCGCACTGACGAGCCAGGGGAGGGGGCACCGCGGTATGCGTCTATACCTGGCAAAACCGCAAACAGCGAACTTCATACGTCTGTTTTTGCTTTGTGGGCTGCGGACTGACACCGCGAGGGCTGGAACTGTGCGGTTTCGCCCGGTAAGCGAAGACCGCGGCGAACCCGGGCTCGTCAGTTCGACAAGTCGCCAGACCGCACAGTCTCAAAAATGCACATGCGCCGAGGGCTGGTAATGGCAGCACAAAGCATCAGCTATAACATCGTTTTTACGCATATACTCGTAAAGTCTTGCATATAAGGCTCTTCCTCCCACTTATAAGACCCTCACCCAAAAGTGGGCGGAGTGTCACACGGCGGGAAACCAAAAAAAAATTCAAAATTTTGACATGGTCGAAATCCTACCCTGAATTTATAAGGTCCGAAATTCCTAATGTTCGCTTTATAAGACCTCCCCCTCCCACTTATAAGGCTGTCACACGAAATTCCACTTTATTCAAAAAATTTTGATTTTCAAATTTATATAAGGAGACCTTATATGCAAAAGACTCGCTACGTATGTGTGGCCACAAGCCAACCCCAGCGAACTTCATGTATCGTAATTCACTGATTGCAGTTCTCGTTTTCAGCCGACTGCGCAGCGGAGGCGGAGACCGCCGGCTTGCAGGCGGCGCCCGTGCAAGTGGACGGCGTCTGCCTGTTGTTCTTGACGTCCCTTGTCAACAGCTACTACGAATCGGAGAAGGCGTGCGCTCGCATCGGCGCGTATTTGTCCATTCCAGATACGCCCGCAAAACTACAGGCGCATTACGATCTCGACAAATCAGCGGTATGGTGTGTTTTGTTTGAACGTGTGTCACCTTTTTCGCAGCATGCAGAGCGCTCGCGAAGAAGAAACATAAGAAGCGAATAACTTATTTAATCACACATGCCGTTGATTGATTGATGTTTACCAAACTATGGCCTATTTTTTTAAACGTGTCCCACTGAAATGACGTCATCTGCCGCCAAACATGCGCTTGTCGTTCACAGCAAACCAAACTTTCCGTTTAGCCGATTTCTACCCGTAAACAAATGGTGAATGTCGAATCAGTCGAACCAAACTGACATTTTAGTGCCTGTACTTCGACAAACGGGCGGTTTAAAGCAAATGACGTCATTTTAGTCCGGACACGTTTGAATAAATCCACAATGCGTAAATTTGAATGAAAGAAAAAAGAAAGAAAATGAAAGACAAGTGTCATCGTTATGAACCCTGATGACGTCACTTCGGTCTGACTTCGTCCATCTAAAGGCCAATTCATGCACGACGTATATATATCCGGCACGTCACGTCACGGCACTTCATTTACGAATGCGTGTATAAACGATCACGTTTCCAAAGATACAGTAACTTTACCTGTCGGATTGCTGTTTTTTTGCATCATGAATGAAGACGTGACGCGACGTGACGTGACGTGCCATAAAAATTTGTGTGCATGAATTGGCCTACGCGGCGTTTTCCAGGTCGGCGATCACATGCATTACATCGGCGTGAAGCAGTACGACACAAGTGGCGGTCTTACTGCCAATTGGCGGACGATTTTCGGTGACGCCATCAGCCCACGGTGGGCGGGAGGCGAGCCAAATGGAAATGAAGAAAACTGTGCCGTACTGAACAGTGTATGGCACGCCAACGTCGTGGACGTCGCATGCGAACGAACGGACGACATTCGTGTGTTCTGCGAGAAACGTTGGTGCATCCGAAAAAAACGCATTCGGTCTGAAGAAGACGGCGCACTCTGTGTCAAAAGGCCCGTTTATACCTGACGTATGAGCATACGGCACGGCACGGCACGTCACTATAGGTCCCGCGTTATTGCATACTACCGTTCATACCTGACGTGTTCGTGTCAGGTATAAACGGGCTCTTTATACGGTATACAATCATGTTGCACCAATGTATCCACAAACACATAATGCCACTGTGTACCATTATTGCGGTACTTGTGTGGTGTAACATAGCAGAGTGATCACGACTTTACAGTTTGAATTTGTGCACACAGGGTGGGCCAGAAAACTGCCGGATTTCAAATTACTCTGGGTTGAGGTATCAGGCTGAAATTTGACAGGCAACAGGTTAAAAAAACATACCGTATTCCTTGTTTGGTTTCAGGAGTCGACGCGCCGCGTGTCACTGGTACGGAGCGTGTTCATGGTTCAATGTTTGAACATTCGCCAGAAACGTTTTGCTTTTGGGTCACCTTTTTTGAAATTTTCTCGCACAATTATGATTTTACTCATTTAGCCAAATTACAATTACCGTATTACCCCCAATAAACCCCCATGGGGGATTATTAGTTCGGGGTTTTTATGGTGGGGGGGGGTGGGGGGGGGGGATGGTGGGGGTTTTATAAGGAATTTCGGGGGGGGGGTTGGTGGAAAAATGGAAAAATGGGGAAGGTGGTCTGCGAGTTTTTTTTATATACTTTGTGTGAGATAATTACCTTGGGGGGGGGTGGTAATATCATTTTGCCACCGGTGGGGGTGTTAGTCATCCGGGGGGTTTGGGGGGGGGCCTGGTCCGGGGGTGGGGGGTTTATTGGTGGGGGGGGGGGGATTAATGGTGGGGGGGGGGTTTAATGGGGACGTAATACGGGGTTGTTGCAGAGAAATTAGTTTTCAAGTCCTCAGTGTTGTTGAGAAAAGCTGTTCAACTGTTTGTTGAGTTGCGTAACCAAACAAATTTGAGTATTGAGTCTTGAGTGCGCTTTTTCTCGGGGCTCACTTCTAAAACGTTTTTTTGTGTTTTCCGTTTGCAGTGTTGTGTCTATTAAAACCTGTCACCTTTTTTGCAAAATGCAAAGCAGAACGTACAGAAAGAAAAGAAAATCGCCGTTACACGAAAACACCGCCATTTCAAAGAAGCCCGCTGCGTTCCGTTCATTCTTGCCTGTTTTTCAATCATTAGTTTTGCGTGCTCTGCATATTCTGCGAAAAAGTGCCAGAGAGATTTTAACGAACCTAATATCTTTTATTTAGGTCCCGCTTCTCAATGCGCGCATATAGATGGGTAAGCAGTCCCATGTACGACGCGGGAATTCAAAATTGGCAAAGGGATCCGAGCCCTCTAAACAAGGCCGGGTCACTTAGGCTATTCTGAATTACCACATAAAGATTGAAACTAGTTTCCTTTCACGTCCACAACCGCGTTGAGTCACAGGTCTTAAAGAAAAGATAATACACACACTTTAATTGCAGAAGACTGCATCAGTGAACCGGGCCACTTCGCAACCTATCCCCGCGAGATCGACGGCGTCTGCATTGTGCTGCTCGAGCAGACGGCATCATCGTTCCGCACGGCCGGCGCGCTTTGCGCGGAAATGGGCGCCAGACGGGTGATTCCGAATTCACCGGCGAAACGGAAAGCGACCATGAAGATTGACTCGGACAAGGTTGGGCTCTGTACCTGTGTGTTTTGTCCACTGGCTGCAGATCGATTGACAGTCAAAGCAGAACAACATTTTGCTTGGCTTGTTGTCTCCATTTTGCAACCAAACTGGCCAATCGGGTGTTAGAAGTAAAATCAAGCGAATTACCGATCAAGCTTTTCTTTCATATACCGTTAAGAATCTTGCATATAAGGTTCCTCCGCTTATTGGACCTTCACCCAAAAGTGGGTGGAGTGTCACTATAGATGGTATGAATAATTCATTCGTCAAACACTGAATTTGAATAATATTGAATGACGAATAAAGTAATATATTATTCAAATTGTATTATTCACGTAATTTTTCAAATTATTCATTATTCACATGAATAATTTGCCAATAGTAAATGATTAATGAATAATGAACGATTGTTCATTGACTTTTACCTACCACCCTGTATTTTTTTTACTCAACACATTGATGTTTTAGTTGTCGAATCAAGTGCAAATCATCAATGGCGGAGAGGATCAAGTGCAAATCACAATTTTAAACAAATCAACACTGATAAAAGTAAATAAAATGTTTAGTTATACAAACGATGAGCCGATGTAGAGAGATAACTTTAATGTCGATCTCGGAACTGACTCTCAGTGTACAAGAAACATCACAGTTATATAGGCGAGAACTAACATAATTAGTGAGTAAATTACCTAATTATAAATGATAAATACATAATTAGATCACATTATCTTCTCCTACGGAAATACCAAAAAATTCACAAAAAATCACAACGCCAAAAGTATCACTCCATTTCGTCCTCCGTCGTCGTTGTCCTTCCCCCGATACGCATCCTCCTGATATTGCACTCCTGTTCGCATTCCTTTGAGCCGTGTCTCAATTCCGAGAGTGGCCTCTCAATCGTTTTCCCACTATCCAGCAAAATCTGCGCTGATTTGGGTGGTACAAATTTTCCTTGTTGTTTGCGCAACCGTATCCGCGACCCAAACTGAATCTCCGACTTGGTAACT